>JAVTVY010018094.1:0-73803 GCA_036873755.1 Hanleya hanleyi
AAGTGTGTAATTCAGCCCAATTTGGACACTCTACCTTATGGATTCTAAGTCGTCTAAGGGGGGGGGCTTATTGTATTTAACCCGACTTAATAATTTGATCGAATATTATTATAATGCAATAGATGTAGGAATACCTATATAACTAAACACATTGTATTATTATTATTATTATTATTATTATTATTACTGTATTGTTATGTATATACTTATTGCGGAAAGAAGGAAAAAAAACCCTGAATACTTATCGTAGAATGATAACCGCTGCATTTGACCGGTGTCAGTCCGTGATAAGAGTTTTGTTTTTTTAAACGTACTACGTTGAGAGCGAGAAGGAAAGAAAAGACGAGAATACGGTAAATACATTTTTAATAGTATTTATTCATTAGCAACTAATACAATACAACTTTACTAAACAAACCCTTAGCTATAACAATATTACTCTTCATCGTGATCTGTCTCAGGTCTGTACACGATTTCAGAGGTCCTTAACCGAAGGTCGTCTAACACCCGTTCACGACAAGAGAGATGATCTGTCTGGGGTTGTACATCCAAAAACCGTGAACGAGGCTCTGAAGTGAAGCCTTTCCAGGTTAGTTCACCTTTCTACATATACATATTACGTAACAATTCTAAATCTACTATTGGTAAATCTCTAATATCGTAGTGTTTAGCGATAAAGTCGTGTACTAAAACGTCGTTATTTTGTAGATTGTGAGTAAACATATTTACGATAGTTGACAATGATAATCCTCGGCATCTATGTAGTATATAAAAGATACAAAATTGACCGCAAACACTTGAAAAAGACCCCTGGATCCTCTTATTATTATGTATCCATGATTTTGAATTTTCTCGTAGAAATGTTACGAATTCCTCGTATATAGGAGGAATGGCGTACGAATCGAATACTCGTCATTTCCATCTTCGTCTATGTACAAGGCTACCCAATGCTGACCTTCCAAGTAATTCGGATCCGTGTTGCAAACGTAGGCACGTTTTCACCTTTTTTTCTCCGTTTAAGAGATAATGTGTCTCTAGAATAAACTCCTTTGAAAATATGTTTTGTATACGAATCAGACTTCAAGATATTTTCTATCTGTTTTGCGTCCATTATGCGGCATATTCAAACATTACATTGCGCGACCTATCTATTAGGATCAAATTATCGAACTCTGCGTAGCATATGACGTTGATGGTATTCGGTAGTGCGTGTGAGAACCTCATTTCAAGTCTCAGGTTTCCCTGTTTGATTAAATTGAAATGGTCACCATCGGACAAGTCGGGGGTCAGATCAAAACTGAACAAGGTGTACCCCGCGCTGAAATCTGTTCTCGATATGTCATTACCTTCGTCTTTGTAGTGTTGCCCCGTGCTAGTGTACAATCCTAAGTACCATCTCATAAAACTCTGTCTCTCAAAATTTGGCTGTAGTGGTTTAGCCGGCACTTGTCGTCCGTCCACGTATAGGGCAAAAAAGTTAATGCCGTAGTGTTTCATATTGAACGGGCTTTTATTGTACACGCCATTATACGCATCGGTGTCTACACACCCCACCACAATGCGCTTTGGCAATTGACCCAGAAACAGGTTCTCCTGATTTACGGACATGTTACCCCTAGGAACTGAAAATACCTTCACGGCCACCCTCCTGACAGGATATTTGCAGCTACCTTTCTGTAACGCTGCGGTGTGAGCTAGCATTACCGACGGGTTCAGTTTCACTTTACGTACGAACAGAGACACAGAGCTTAGAGTGATCTTATACTCCGGATTCGCCTCGCTCGTCATCAGAGCGAATTCGTCTTTACTTCGTATAAGTTCTATTTTTACGTCCACCCCGTTGAGAAGATATCTACTCTGAAAGCATAAGTCGAGGTGGAGTTTACCCATTAGATCCACCATACGACTAGCCATAGTTAATCGCTTTCGTGCGGTAAACCCCTCATTATCACCCCCAGTCTCCATGTGCCCGGCGGTGTCCTTGAACCATAGTACCGACGTCAGCTGAGATTGCTTGGCTTCCCGTCCGTAACTCAACAGAGTTTCCAGGTATGAACGGTAGGGATATGTATTAGTACTGGAGGATATCAATGTCTCGTTTAAACTGAAATCCACTTGACTGAAAAGCGAGTGCAACCAGTTGTTAACAGGTCCACGTTATCAGCCATGTCCACATTTGTGCCATCGTCCTTAACGATCCTCGCTCTGATGTAAATATGCGTATTCGCTAAATCGATATAGTCATCGCCCGAACCGTTAATGGCGAACTCTATAGGACCATTGGACGTTAATGTCGCCACAGGGTGATGCTTCACCCATTGACCTCTTTTTATAGGCCTAGAGTTAGACGAAGGCGGTATTCCGAATAAATGTCGGTCGGCTTGACGTATCAGCTTCGCACCAGCCTGTTTGGTTCTATTTACAGCGGATTGCTTCGCGTTGTGTCCCGACAGTACATCCCCCGCAATTTCTAGCCCCGTTTGAACGGCACGTTTACCTACGGATTTAGCACCGCGTGAGAGTAGTGGAAGCATGGTTTTAAAGATTCCTCCGAATATGTTTCCTATCCCATGCCCCCTCTGCACTGCCGCCCCCGAAAATACGGGTAGTCCGTGCCCGACCTGAGTCGTGTAGTAATCGGCGTATGCTTTAGCATTACAATGATACGGCGTTCTCATGTTCATATGAAATTTGGCGAACGTTTCTGTCTAAAGTGTAGCGTCGCAACCACTTTACCCGAGTCGAATGGTACTCTGGATCCGGTGTCATCCCTTATATCTATTTCCACCATAGAGAAGTTTTTCTTTTGTAGGGGAAAATATTTCACGTGATCGTATGATTGTGTAACGTATTCACCGTGATTTCCTGTAACGGGTACAATACGTCACAGAGGTACCAAACTATCGCCTACTATATGCGACTCGACGATGTCGCAATAAACGTACAAAGAAGTTAAATACATGTTTAAATGCCCTGTACTACTACTAGTGTGAGTACCTCGTCCGTACCTATTATGAGTGAATCCCAAAATCTCTTGTAAGCGAGGACTCAATATAACCGTAGTATCGTTGTCTACACCTAATTTTGTTCGCTTAGTATGTTCGTTGAAATTGATTCTTACGCGCTTTCTGAAAGTCTGTAACTTTCTGTCTTTTATGTTGTCCAGTTCAGCGATCATATCCTCGACTCGAGGATAATAGCCCACGCCTAAATTGCACGTATAGATTATATCATCCAGTAACTGAATTTTCATGAACACAGAATCCCGTTGTACATTGAGAAACGTATTCGAGTAACGTAATTCTACCAACCCTACCTCCCATTCACCATGGAGGTCAAGAGGCTGGGGGAGCTGAGTGGTATAATGGGTCAATGTATTGTTGGGGAAATACTCCATAGAACTATTACTGGGTAAGGTAACGTAAAACATGTTTATCGCGTTAGCGACAAGTTTCAAATGGAGAACGTAAAACGAGTAGTGCCCTTTTTAACTTATAAAGAGCTCCATCTAGCTCTTTTCGAACGAGAACGGGGCGTTTCAGACCTCGTTGATCTCGTTCTTGCCCTACTTCGTCCAGGGGGTGCAGGTGGGGCGGGTATGGCCGGTGGAGCTTGCATAAAATTCCATCGTAGAGGATTACCTATTAATCCTTGGGGTACGTTCGTTTCTCTCAACCCTCGCGCAAACATTTCCCATCCTTGAGGGTTAAATCGTCGTCTCTCTCGTAATACGTCGTTGACGAGATCTGAAATATGCGTGTTCGCTATAACCCTATCTTTGTAAACGAGCTCTCCCTGATCGGTCCATTTCATATTAGGGCTCGTCTTGATACGATTAAGTAAAAGACGCGTTTTTTTCTTCATCGACTCGGGTACACTCTATAAAACTTCTTGTTCTATCGAATCTTCATCTTTGCGCGCTATCACAGGAGCGGTTTGTAGCGGTTGTCTCTGTGTTAATTCCCCCTGTACGACCTTAACCTTTACAGGGCGTCGATCGTTGAAATATTTATTCTGAAACGTTAAATATCTTTGCAAGACTTGATTGTATAGAGAAATTTTATCTCCTTCGGATAAATCCCTCCGTTGTAATACACTCTCCATTTCACGATCCAAAGCTTGCATCACCGTAGCTGAACTGTCTGCGGGACCTTGTTGATTTTGTGACAGAGATTGTAACATACGTTCATCTATTAATGCCATCTTTTTAAACGGTTCCATTACCTTCTGCCGAATATACCAGAAACTAATGGCCCTAACACTGACGCGGCGATTGGAGCCAGTAAAGCTCCTAGGAATCCTCCTTTTTGTAAGATCGCTCTTTTTTTACCCTGACGTGTGCTTTTCTTAGCTAACTGTCGAAGTACCTTTTTATGTCGGGATAGTTTTGCTTTCTGAGGAGATGATAAAGGCACATTGCCTTTTAAGACATTGAGGGCGCATTCGCACAGACAGTTTAACAAATCTTTGTCCCCACCCCTGATTATAACTTTACACAACTTTGGATTGGCTTTCGATAGTACTTTAACGGCAAGCGCGTTCCTCCTTAGTCTTGCAGACATGATGGCCGATACTAAACTGAACCCGTTTCGACGTTACACAATTCTTTTATCTTCTCATGTATACGTATTGAATTTCACCAGGGAATATACGCGTACGTAATCTCATATGTTCGGCGGTTTCCTGTTTCAAATCGATAAAAAGATATCCGTAAGGTTCTGAAACAGCGCTGATGTACACTCTGTGTAGGAAGACCGTATTTCCCGGGTACATTTGTTTGGCCAAATGTGAAATTTGAGATGCATCTCTCGGGTTTTTGAACAAGATCATATAATGAGAGTTCAGACTTATCGTTCGATGTTCTTTGTTTTTACTAAAGAGATTCTGAGTTATGTAAATAACACTAGCATTACGATGATGACTGCCTTTAGTGAATAATTGACTGACTCTGTTATCGATCTCGCTCATAAGGTCATCAATTATTATCAGTTTTCTGTTTTCAGAGTTCAGTTCAGACAGTCCGTTCAATCCATCGTGAAAATCTATGCTCGAAAAATCCGAAAAAATAGGTTGCCATTCTCCATAACACCATATTATCTTTTCAGGCGGATTATCGACGAGTTAGGAGACGCTACGGATTAAACGAATGACGAATTGAGTCTTTCCACTCCCCGTAGGGCCTGAAATCATACACGTGAAAGGATGTTTCATTCGTGTATCCATCGTGGACTGTTCGCCGGTAGACTAAGTAGTCTGTAGGTAAGCATCTTCGTTTTATAATAATTTCGTATCCGTAACGCCGTTTCTGTACTGACTCGTATACAAACATCATCTGTAAATTTAAGTAATATTAACGAGCGTGCCCTGCTCGTTTTTTTCATCGATGAATAGTTCGCTGAATATTGTTTTGTACGCTTTTAGCGTATGTACACAATCCACCATATCATACCATTCTTTGAAACCATCATCTGACTTATTAAAATAAGATGACAAGAGTAATAACGCTGAAATGATCATACTTATACGGACCGTCTTTGTTCGTTATGCCTTAGAGCCTCAACGGCTTTACCGATGTCTGTCACACGTCGGATAAATTTCTCCCACTGCTTCAGATTCAACCATATGCCTCGTATAGTAGGTCGTCCGTTCAGGTAGTAACGAATATCAATCCTGATGGAGGACTTATATTCGCATACAGTTACTCCGATTCGACGATCAATGAGTATAGGCGTGGCCGTACGACACTTGTGATTGGTTGATTCAATAGATGTCGTCACGACGGTCGTATTATTATTATTATTAATAGTATTATCGCATAATATCCTACGCGTTTCCAGTACTAGCATGGGAACACAAAAGCATAACAACAGTACGAATATCATAGCGCATATACCCGCTTGTCTCTGGTCAGCCGCACTCATCTTCAACTGTCTTATTCGATCCATGATACCGATTGTTATGAGATCATGTGTACGGACTACCCTTACTTAATGCTTTTCACCTGATCACGCGACACCCATGAGTTAAAAGATGTAGGCCAACCTTTCCACTTCACGAAGTAATGGGGTTTTCCCCTGTGGGGTTTTCTTTTCAAGATCTTCTCGATATGGTAATACGCATCTTTTGTCTTCTTTATTTTTTGTAGTTCGTGGGCGTAGAACGTCCCTTTCAGCTGCTCTCCATTCATATCGGTTACTTTATACACGGAAGGAGAACGAGGTAACCTATGCGTTATTACGAAAATTGCATCCGTCCAGTTGGGGAGATACCCTTTATCGAACGTTCTTTTGATCTTGCTTATGCGAACACGGTCACCGATATCGAATCCAAACCGATTGGTAAACTCAACCCTGCGTTTAATATTTCCGTATACATTTTTTCTGACTTGTTTTTCGTTCGTTTCATCGACGTCTTTCGGTGCCATCTTAATACTACGGTGGTAGGCAGCGTTATAACCGTCTACTAATTCACCCAGAATGTCGATGTAACGCTTTGTGTTTTTAGCCGTGAAGTAGCGATACATACGGTTCTTCAATGTCGTGTTGAAACGTTCCACAACGCTGGCCTTCGTTTCGTTATACGTATGAAAGAAATCAATTTCATTTTTCTTAAGGTAACTCTGCACTTTTCGGTTAAGGAATTCTTTTCCTTCATCCGTTTGTAGATAAACTGGTTTCCTACCTCCTCTGGTTATTTTGAGCAAGGCTTTGACTAAATTGTCCCCCGTTTTAACTTTTACTGGGATAGCCCACGCGAATTTAGATAAAACATCTATACAAGTAAGAATGAAATTGTTATTCCTGTTCCGTTTCGAAAGAGAAGACATATCTACCAAGTCCGCTTGCCATAAATCGTCTATTTTATCGACGAACACTCTGTTTCTCTTAAAAATTCTTCCTAGCGGGTTTATGTAAAGTGTACGCATCTTGGCGACTCAACCAATCCTGTATACGCGTCAATGGTATCTTATGACCAGACTCTTTTGCCGCTCTACGTAATGCCTGAGCTCCAGCATACCCCGATTGACTGGACGGTGTGTAGTACAATTTACGCAAAATACGATTAAGCTTTGCAGAGTTCATGACCGTACTGCTAAACGATGGAGCAATGAATGACGCACCAATAACTAAGAAACGTCTATAAATATTAATTGAACAACACAACACATTGTATAAGTTATCATAAGTATATTGAAACGTATAGAGAAGAGATGGGGGTGTACACGTATAGGGATTGGCGCTGACAAATCGAGAATTCAAATATTCGTAAGAGTTCATTGTTCAAACCGAGAGTTCTTCGAGCTAATTCATGGATTTCGATTTAATACTGTCCAGGAGATCTCGTTTCCACTCATCAGTCTTTAGTTCAGTGCTACGCCAGTCTTCGCACCGATACTTCATCAGGTACACGGGGTGTACATTCACTGCCGTCTGGCCTTCAATGATGGCTTCAAAGTTTTTCATGACGGCATCTTTGCTTATACGACATATAGCTTCCTCGAAGTGCACGTCAGCCATTTCGTCGGGGTCGATCATCATGCAATCGTGGTGATCTTGGGATGGGTCGTCTATTTCACACCCTGCGCAGCGTTCACGCGTTATCTCTCCGATCATGGATACAATCTCTTCTATGTACGCCTTCTTTATAGCGTGCTGTAGAAATTGTTTCCTACGATTGACCTTGCGTGTGGGCCGAGGATTGACCATGTCGTCGTCGTCGAAAGCCCCTGACGCGCAGGCTTGAACAGTAGACGTCATTTCTTTCAGCTCGGAATCGATGTCTGGAGTTTTGGCTTTCAGAGCACTCCACAAGACAGAGTTTAATGTGATGCCCTCCTTTGTCGGGTAGACTTTGTTCTTGTTGTAGTCACGTTTCCTCCACCTTCTTAGATGTATTTGGTATTTCCCTTCATACACGTTGTGGCTAAGGTAAACGTCATCGTCTAGGTATAGCGGTTCAGGCGTTTGTACATTACGGTTGGCGAAGACATCTATCGTAGAGGCGTAGAACTTTACATTGTCCCAAGCTTTAGTAGTCATCGTTATACACTTCACGAAGGCTGAGTCCGCTACATCTCCGTGCCTGCTAATACGTAGTCTTGCCGTACCATTTTCGCCGAAGATTTCCGCACACACGTTGTAAGCCAGAGGAATCATGGTTTGCTGCGGGAACGTGTACACAAGTGAGTTCGTCGAGAAGTGGTTGGTAACTGAGCTCTTAAACGTACGCCTTTTATCCTATTCGCCGTCAAAGGGTCACGTGATGCCTCTATTCATAGTTAACAAAGGGGGTGCTAAAAATAGACGTCACTCGACCCAGATCATAGCGACCCTGACCTAATTACGTAACATCGTTACGTCATACACCCATCTAGGTCGATTTCTTACGTCATTCGCCCTACTTACGAGCGACCTCGACCTACTTTCACGTGACCTTGACCTACTTTCACGTGACCTCGACCCCATTACGTCACACGATGACGTCAAACGCGTCATAAGTGACCTAGATACCGACACCAGGGCGCTTCTACTACTTATGTACATTATATGCGAGACAAACAATCAGCAATCAAATTGTCCTTGCCCTTAATATGTTTGATTCAATATTGTATTCTTGTAACTCCATCTCAACAATCTTTGATATTTGTTTTTCATGTTACTTATGAAAATAAGTGAATTGTGATCACTGAATACAGTACTTGGCAACGATGAAGAAGTAACATAAACATCAAAATGTTGTAAAGCCAATATCATTGCCAAACATTTTTTCTCAATTGTAGAATAATTTCTCTGATGTTTGTCAAATTTACGTGAAAAATAACATATTGGGTGATCTACACCATTATACCTTCTTGTAACAAAACGGCACCAGCAGCAACATCAGTAGCATCTACAGCCAGTTGAATCAAAATCTGGTGCTGAAAGAACTGGCGCGCTCTTGAGTATGGCTTTCAGTTTTTCAAAAGCGGGTTCACATTCATCGGTCCAAACAAAAGTTACCCTCTTTCTTAAGAGTCGAGTTAAAGGTTCAGTAATATCTGAAAAATTTGGACAAAATATCTTGAAGTAACCAGCCATACCCAAGAAACGCATCAGTTGTCTCTTTCATGTTGGTCTTGGAAATAGCGAGATAGCACTGACCTAAGCATCTACAGGTTTTACCTGGCCCTGACCTACAACATGATCCAAGAATGCCACGTGCATGTCCGAGTTCACTTTTTCCAAGGTTGACTGTCAGCTTGGCGTCACTCAGCCGATTGAACAGTGGGCGAATTCTCTGTAGATGATCTTCCCATGTATCGCTGTAGACAATGACGTCATCAATGTAAGTCTCACATCATTCCAAACCGGAAGTAACACGGTTGATGAGACGCTGGAACGTGGCTGGAGAATTTTCATTCTAAATGGCATAACCTTGTACTGGAACAGACTCTCCGGAGTGACGAATGCTGATATCTCCTTCGCACGATCTGTCAGTGGAACTTGCCAAAATCCTGTATTGGATCCTGTATTGTATCAGTCCGAGTAGGAATTTCGGGAAACAAATGTTCATATTGACTGAGCAGAGTTTGAAGTTCTTCCTGACGCGCTGGCTCGAGATGACACAATTTGGCATCCAAATTAAGTAGAATGTCAGAGTTCTGTAATTTCGCCGCTGTCATGGGCTCTTCACAAGTTTCATTAGTATCAGGGTCAGAACTAACTACACTTACAGGATGAACAGTACTGTTAATGCTATCTCTGTCGATGTATAACTTTAACATATTTACATGACATAACTGTTTGTTTTTACGCCTGTCATGAGCCTGAATTACATAATTAAGGTCACTTAATTTCTTTTCAATGACATAAGGACCATAATATCTAGCCTTAAGTGGATTACCAGGAATAGGCAGAAAAGCCAGTACCTTCTCACCAGGTTTAAAACTTCGTTTAAGGACATGTTTATCATAGGTTATTTTCATACCTTTTTGAGCTGACTTTAAATTTGACATGGCCAAATCACGTGCTTTGGTCAACCTGGTGCGAAAGTCCGACACATTTTGTAAGAGACTACATGAGTCAAGATCACTGTCTAGGAACTTTTCCTCTCGCAGTGTAAGTGGTCCTCTAACTGTATGACAAAAGACTAATTCAAATGGACTGAAGCTTAAAGACTCTTGAACAGACTCTCTGACAGCAAACAATAACAAATGTATGCCTTCATCCCGCCCCCTGTACAGACCTTTTGGTCTTTGATATATGTTGGCATTTGTGGGAAGTTGATGCTGGGTCGACATCGGGCCTTACAGACTAGTCTTTTGTGTTAATTACCGTCATTTACATCTGACGAAGATACAGCTCACCAATCTCCAATGCACGAGTTGTCACAGCGAAACAGCTCACCAATTACCAGTATACGAGTTGTCAGAGCATTTCCATCATAGCTCTCTAGATTTGTATCTAATACCGCTTATGCCGGTGCTAGGGCCGTGTGGTCATATCATCCAAGTTGCCACATGAACAGGTACAATAAAAGCGTACCTGAGATACAACACACATCACGAATCGTTAGATTCTTGGTATGTGCTTTAGAATAGGTTAACCAGAAGACTATTCTGTGAAGTCATGTGACGCAGTCAGTATGTCAGCACCTCTTCCCACTTCCCTTATATGTGTTGTAATTTTTTCCTGTATATGGCGAGATTCTGCTGGTGGACGTTTCGTCCCCGAGGCCCGCCCCCTGTACAGACCTTTTGGTCTTTGATATATGCTGGCACTTGTGGGAAGTTGATGCTGGGTCGACATCGGGCCTTACAGACTAGTCTTTTGTGTTAATTGCCGCCATTTACATCTGACGACGATACAGCTCACCAATCTCCAATGTACGAGTTGTCACAGCGAAACAGCTCACCAATTACCAGTATACGAGTTGTCAGAGCATTTCCATCATATCTCTCTAGATTTGTGTCTAATACCGCTGATGCCGGTGCTAGGGGCCGTGTGGTCATATCATCCATGTTGCCACATGAACAGGAACAATAAAAGCGTACCTGAGATACAACACATATCACGAATCGTTAGATTCTTGGTATGTGCTTTAGAATAGGTTTACCAGAAGACTATTCTGTGAAGTCATATGACGCAGTCAGTATGTCGGCACCTCTTCCCACTTCCCTTATATGTGTTGTAATTTCTCAGTGTCAAAACAATAAGTTCTAATGTTCTTTAATGTCTGGTGAAATCTTTCTAGTGTGCCTTGGCTTTCTGGGTGGTATGCAGATGATTTGTACTGCTCTATTCCCAATTCATGCATGACTTGTTAAAAGATTCCTGACATGAAATTAGATCCCTGATCAGACTGAACAGACTGGGGTAGGCCGACAAGTGTGAAAAACTTAACTAAGGCCTTAACAATAGTTTTTGCCTTGATATGCCGTAAAGGAATGGCCTCAGGGAACCTGGTTGAAGCACACATGATTGTTAACATGTATTGATTGCCTGACTTTGTTTTTGGTAATGGACCAACACAATCTATAACCACCCTACTAAAAGCTTCCCCAAATGCAGGGATTGGTTGTAGAGGGGCCTTTGGTATGGCTTGGTTAGGGGTTCCTACCATTTGACATGTGTGGCATGACCTACAAAATTCCGCAACATCTTTCTTTAAATTTGGCCAATAGAAATGATTTATAATTTTGTAGTATGTTTTGTTAACACCTAAATGGCCTGAAAGAGGTGTTTCATGGGCTAGTCTGAGGATATCTGAACGGTATGACTATGATCTATTGCGCTACGTTTCGTAACTTGTGTCTAATTCCGCTTAACCCGGGGCTAGGGGCCGTATGAACCCATGTACTTCAAGATCCTCATGGTACTCATATGAACAGTCACAATCAAAGCGTGACTGAGATACATCATTCTTCAGATGACGACTTTACAGCGAATATTATGGATTAAGAATACTGATCAGCGATACGGATTTGATATTTTTTGGAACATCATGATGTCTTGCCGGCATCATTGAAAACTGTTGACCGCTTCTCTCTTGCAGGAAACAAGCCTATGTTTATGTATACTATGATTGTCTTTTTGAATTTGGTGCCAATACTGTTATATGGAAAATGGAATAGGTCTTTGGATTATGGACGCGGATATTCTCTAATGGACGACGGCTGGATTATGAATGACGGACTAGACGCTTGTAATTTGGTACCACAATCTGATACTTAACTGCCCACTCATCACCAGGTGATGCCAGCCAAACAAAATATGTATGTGAAATTTGGCAACACAATATATCAGCAGCATATAGGTATTCCAATGGGTACTAATTGTGCACCCCTGTTGGCTGACCTGTATCTGTTCTCTTATGAATATGACTATATGCAGGCGCTTTCAAAACCGATCCATTCAAAGCCCGTTCTTTCTCATTCACCAAACGCTATATAGACGATCTTCTCGCTGTGGATAATCGCTATATAAATGACGCAGTGAAGGATATATATCCACCTTCACTGGATTTGAAGGAAACTACATATAGCCCTACAGGCACATCTTATTTAGATCTCTATCTCTATAAAAATGAAGCGGGCATTCTCTCTCGTCGACTTTTATGACAAAAGAGATGATTACAATTTCGACATCGTAAACTATCCCTTTCTGGATAGTAATATTCCAGTGGGACCTGCATATGGCGTATACATATCTCGCTTAGTAGCATTTGCTAGATCCTGTGTTAAATGTGACGATTTTAATCAACATCACAAAACATTGTTGCAGAAACTTATAAAACAGGGCTATTCCACCAAGCGCCTCCACTCAAAGTTTCTCAAATTTGGCGATACATATCGCATGCTGATAGCAAAATACGAACGTAGCGTGCAAGATCTATGGCGCTACGTTTCGTAACTTGTGTCTAATTCCGCTTAACCCGGGGCTATGGGCCGTATGAACCCATGTACTTCAAGATCCTCATGGTACTCATATGAAGTCACAATCAAAGCGTGACTGAGATACATCATTCTTTAGATGACGACTTTACAGCGAATATTGTGGATTAAGAATACTGATCAGCGATACGGATTTGATATTTTTGGAACATCATGATGTCTTGCCGGCATCATTGAAAACTGTTGACCGCTTCTCTCTTGCAGAAAACAAGCCTATGTTTATGTATACTATGATTGTCTTTTTGAATTTGGTGCTAATACTGTTATTTGGAAAATGGAATAGGTCTTTGGATTATGGACGCGGATATTCTCTAATGGACGACGGCTGGATTATGAATGACGGACTAGACGCTTGTAATCTGGCGATCGTCGATTGCGCATAAGAACACCATTCTCACAAAAGTAACACACAGGCTCTTGAGTTACATCACACTCATCTACTGCCCTGTCAAACAACTTGGAAATGTCCTTGTCACTATGCTGTTCACTAACCAGCTGTGATTTTGAAGTTTTGTCAGTAGAACATTCCAATTTGCTATCAAAATGTGGCTTATCAGCCTCATCATTTAAACACACAAAGGTGTCGGCCAAACAAACGTCATCGATGACGTCATCTTTAAGAGACTTTTCAGACTCCTTAGCCAATTTACTCATGGCTCTAGAAACTGCACAAGCAGGATACAAAATTTGAATTTCGTCTTCAACTGGATCATGAATCCGATCCAAACAGGGCTTGTCAGTTACAATCGGGTTAACCCCGACCTTATCTCCCGCAAGATCATTGCCAAAAAGTAATTGAACACGCTCAAATGGTAACTACCTTTAATACCCACTGTAACAGGTCCAGAAATCAAGTCGGAAACAGATGAACGTTATGGAGCGGAATGGGTGTATAATTTACAGAATCTACCTCTTTAATCAGGACATTACTGCCTGCAGATGAAGAATCAGAAAACGGCAAAATATCTGCCAACAAAAGAGACTGGGATGCACCCGTGTCTCACAAAATCTTCACAGGAGTAGCATTAGAAAAATCACTTGAAAGTGACACAAAACCACTGTGGATAAATGGTTCAAAAAACCTCCATAACAGGATTTGAAGAACTGTCAAACTTATCCTTGATAGAACTAATAGGAACAGTGTCCTTGGCCATCTTAACGTCATATACATTATGAACGTCACTAACCTGCTTGGGTATAGATGATGAAGTGACGAAACCACTAGGCTTTTGAAAGGCTTGATCTTGTTGTCTTCTTTACAATTTAAAACAATCAGCCATTAAATGACCGCCCCTCTTACAGTAGCTGCAGACGGGAGACTTATTTTGAGTGTTAAAAGTGGGTGACTGGGACTCTGTGTTTGACCTTTGTAACTTGGGTTAACAGTTTTCGGCCTTGAGAAAGAACTGGATTGTTACCTTTAATTCCAGTTGATTTTGCAATTCTAATTTCTTTATTTCCAAATAATCAGCTGTTTCCTCAGTTAAATCAAAATCACTTTCATCCCAAAGCTGTTTGCTAACAAAATGTTTAATAATGAGTTTCTTAATTTCTTGCTTTCTCCAAGATGTTTTAACTTTAATTTGTAGGAATTTACACAGCGCGAACAAATCCTCTTTGCGTAGTTCGTCAAATTCCTCCTAACTAGGCGTTGAAGCAAACTGTGCTGGGTCAAATAACATGCTGATAATATACTACTCCTCGACTTCACCTTCACAAATTCAGACAATGTATCAATTTAGAACTATGTTGCAAAGCTGGAATGTAAACAAAGCTCGCGGGCAGGCCCCCAATTTCTGTTACGTCTAAACGATAATAGAAAAACGCAACAGAAAGATTTTGTGAAATCGAGAATTAACAATCAAATATTTATTTACAATACTAAAATCATATACAAATTAAGTTAGGTCAATACAGCAAATAAATGTCAAATAAAGTCTTACTGTTCAATGCTATACCGGTGTATCTCTCAGAGTCCGCAATAACGTGCAGATCTCTATACAGTCCGTGCCGACGCGCGGAAATCGCGTTCCTGTATTTTGATAGTCTACACCGCTCAGCTGTTGTCCAGTTTCCGTCAGTTCAATCAAATAGATAAAACAGCGGTCAAACACACAAGAGTAATCCAACAGGAATATACAATCCAGCAGTCAGTAATCTCAGGCAAAGTTAATGTCCAGTAGCACAATCTTATGCACCCACATAGAGGCCGTTTGAATCTCCTCTCCGATCACTGAACTTCCGGCTATTTATACTCTATCGGGCATTCGAGATTATTCTATCAAATCAAGAAACTTCCACCGGTACAGCAATGACGTATGATTTAACCCAGATACGATTACAACAACTTCTAGAAAGCTCGAAAATGATTAACCCACAACAGTATGTATACAAGCGTATAGATGTGCAGGTGTTGCTGTGTAGATGTGTAGATGGCGCTGTGACCCAAATACCATCATAATACGGGTCTCTTCCTATATCGGCCATTTTAATTTACTTGCGATAAATCGGTCACGACAGCTTCGAGAGAATTCTATGATTATAATCACAGAACAGAAGGTAAACAAGTTTACCTCAGCTCTATTGTTCTAAAACTATCTACAGTGACCAATTTTATAATGCAATACCATGACAAAGATTAGAGATAGAGGCAAAGGAAGAGGAAAGAAACGAAAAACTAAGGTTAGACAAGGAAAGCTATAAAACGGGGAAAGTATGCCTAAAATTAGAGAAATTGAGGTTGGAAAAACAAGAAAGAGAAAAGGACGAAAGAAAGAGAGAAAAGAGAGAGTTGGAGAGAGAGAGAGAGAGAGAGAGAAAGAGACGGAGAGAGAGAGAGAGAGAGAGAGTGGAGATTGCTAGACAAAGGAAGCATGAACTGCGCATGCATGAACTAGGAGTTAGATCAAGGAGTGGATCTGGTAAATCTGAAGAAAACGCAGCCGACAAGTTGGTTAGGAATATTAGATTGGTTTCTAAATTCAATGAGGACGGGGTGGAGACATATTGTATGTCTCTTAAGAAAATTGCCTAAAGTTTGAAGTGACCAGAAGTCTTCACATTATTATTTGTAGGACAGTCCAGTAATGATGAAGTGGTAAAAGCTGATATGAAATTACATGGGTTGGCCCCTAGCACCGAGTTCAGCGGAATTAGACACAAGTTACGAAACGTAACGCCATAGATATTGCACGCTACGTTCGTATTTTGCTATCAGCATGAGATATGTATCGCCAAATTTGAGAAACTTTGACTGAATGCGCTTGGTGGTATAGCCCTGTTTTATAAATTTTTGCACCAAGTTTCTGTGACGTTGATTAAGATCGTCACATTTAACACAGGATCTAGCAAATGCTACTAGGCGAGATATGTATACGCCATATGCAGGTCCAACTGGAATATTACTGTCCAGAAAGGTATAGTTTACGATGTTGAAATTATAATCAGAGAGAATACCGCCTCATTTTATAGAGATATAGGTCTAAATATGATGTGACGGAAGGGCTATCTGTAGTTTCTTTCAAATTCAGCGAAGGCGAATATATATCCTTCATTGCGTCTTTTATATAGCGATTATCCACAGCGAGAAGATCGTCTATGTAGCGTTTGATGAATGAGAAGGAACGGGGCAGGCTTTGATATTGATCGGTTTTTGAAAGGGCCTGCATATAGTCATATTCATAAGAGAACAGATATAGGTCAGCCAACAGGGGTGCACAATTAGTACCCACTGGAATACCTATATATTGTATTGCCAAATTTCACAAAGATATTTGTAATGAGGAATTCAAGTATCTCTATCAACAAAGAAACATCCCGTGAATGATATTCCCTATATGTAGTAGAGCTAAAGAATGATTTATGGCTTCTGACATTAATATATCGGCGATCAGTTTTCTTGAACACAGATACTATTAATGAACTTAGACGGTCAATAAGGTCCTGAAGAGGGATTGTAGTATAGAGAGACGAGAAATCCCATGTGGATACATGCTTGTACGGTATGTGACCTTTAACACCTTTAACTTCCGTACGACATTTTGAGTTTTTCAATATCCACATAAATTCAACACCAGAGGTTTTAGAAATAGTGGCGCAATACCTTTCCCAAAATGCTTTTACCTCCCGAAGGGCCCTCGTCAACATGGTTGAAAGAAGCTTGATGGTGCACCTTCTAGAACCAGCTATGAATCTAGCCTTGTATGGTGATTTATACATTTTGGGAGTCCAGTATAATTTTGGTATGTCGTTATGATTGGTTGGAAGACAAATATCTCTTTCCTTGAGAAACGTTTTGTGATTGTTAAATAAATCTTCTAGAGTCTTCTAGTATCTCAGCCGCGCTTTTATTGCAGCTGTTCATGTGGAGACTATGAAATATCCACACGGCCCTAGTACCGGCTTAAGCAGAATTATATACGATAGCTCGGGAGCTGCGATGACAGATCAGCTCAAGCAAATAACCCTTCTAATGTTAATGGATAAGCAACGAAGGCGATGGAATAAACGCCTCAACATGGGGTATACATGCGAAAATACCCAGAACAACTAACCTGTAATGCTCGACGTCGTGCGACTTAACTTTCTCACCAAGACACATAAGACATCAAAAAGATTGTCTTTTTTGGATTTGGTGCTAATACTGTTATATGAAATATGGAATAGGTCTTTGGATTAAGGACGCGGATATTCTTTAATGGACGACGGCTGAATTGTGAATGACGGACTAGACGCTTGTAACCTATGGCTTACATAGAGCTGCTCGGTGCCATTTTCCAAGCAACCGGGTCAACGGTGGCCGCGTGGACAGCCAATGGCAAGCCGGCTTTGTCGACATGAGCGCCTAAAAAATACAAGGACGGAAATCGGTGTCTCTTGACCTACATCGTTATTCTATGGAAATATCCATTGGTCTTGCCCATCCGGACGAAAACGGCGTAGAATTTCATCAACGCATTCAAGCAGATGTTCAAGATCGGACACAAACCCGTGTATTTACAAGCTGGTGAGGGGACAGAATTCCTCTACAGACCCTTTCACAGTTCCTGAAAACCGACAAGGTGTTCTTCGTTCACACCTACGAAACCAGGGCCTGGGTCATCGAAAGCTTAAATGGCACCTTTAAATGCCGGATTAAAGGCAACATTAAAAAGGTGGTGAATGTACAAACATTTTACGCCCAGGAATACACAGCTGTACATCGACGTGCCCTCGAAACTCGTGAACAAGTACAATCGAGGGTATCACCGCAGTATCTAGAGAGTCATCCAAATCACCAAGCGCAACGAACTTCCACTTCTACTACTGCCTTTGTGGTTATTTTTGTCCCCCGCCGCAAAATGGTTCTCGCTTCTTTATGTCCGTGGATGTCCGTGTATGTCCGTGGATGTCTGTTTGAATTTTCCGCAAGCCATAACTTCCAAACGCTTTGTTGGATTCTTCCGAAATTCGGCATACGCATTCTTTGCGACAAGACGCCAGTTGGTATTGCATTTTCGCAACATCTGCCTGTAGGTGGCGTCACTGGGTCAAAATGGGTCTTACTTCTTTGTGTCCGTGGATGTCTATGGACGTCCGTTTAAATTTTTCGCAAGCGATAACGTCTAAACGCTTTGTCGGATTCTACCGAAATTCGCCATACGCATTCCTTGCGACAAGACACCGGCTGCTATTGCATTTCAGCAACATCTGCCTGAAGGTGTCGCCACTGGGTCTCGCTTCTTCATGTCCGTTCCTGTCCGTCGGTTCAAATTCCTTGCAAGCGCTAACTTCCAAACGCTTTGTTGGATTCTCCCGAAATTCGGCATGCGCATTCCTTGCGACAAGACGCCGGTTGCTACTGCATTTCAGCAACATCTGCCCGAAGGTGGCGCCACTGAGTTTCGCTTCTTCGTGTCCGTTCCAGTTCATGGATATCAGGACAACTTCCGAATGCTTTGTCAGATTCCTCTGAAATTTGGCATATACGTTCCTTGTGACCAGACGTGGGTTGGTATTGCGTTTCAGTGAGATCCACCTGAAGGTGGCGCCATTGGATCTTATTCCAATCTTCTGTGCATGTCCGTAGATGCCCGTGGTTGTTCATTCAAATTCTTCACAAACGATAACTTCCAAATGCTTTCTCGAATTTCTTCGATATTTGGCATATACATTCCTTGTGACAAGATGTTGATTGGTATTGCGTTTCAGTAAAATGTGCCTGTAGGTGGCGCCATTACGGTTCTTCCGTTCTTTTGTGCTGCAAGCGATAACTTTGAAACGCTTTGAAATGTCGCTTGGAATTGATTTGCGCCCACTTGCGCATACAGGTGGCGCCACCTGGTTGCAACTTCGAAATTTGGTTTCCGGTCAATAACTTGAGAACTGCTCATCGAATTCTTCCCAAATTAGGCATGCATACATTGTACCTTGCCATGAGATGTTGCGTTTCATCAACTTCTGCTTACATGTGACACCATCTGGTGACAAAGTCTGAAATTGTTTTCGGCCTATAACTTGAGAACTGCATGCTCATCGGATTCTTCTCAAATTTAGCATGCATGTACCATACCAGGAGATGTTGCATGGGATTGCCAGTCACTCACTTGCACTTACAGGTGGCGCCACCTGGTAACAAAATCCCAAATTTGTTTCCGGGTAATACCATGACATAAGATGTCGCTTGAGATTGCGTTTCGTCTACTTGCTCTTACAGGTGGCGCCACCTGGTGTTAAAACAAAGTTTGTTTTCGGCAATTAACTTGAGAACTGCTCATTGGAATCTCCTCAAATTTAGCATGCATGTACCATGCCAGGATATGTTTCGTTTGATTGCCTTTCGCTCACTTGTACTTACAGGTGGCGCTACCTGATGACAAAATACCAAATTTGTTTCCGGGTAATAACTTGAGAACTGCTCATCAGATTCTTCTTAAATTTGGTAGGAATATACTACGACATAAGATGTCGCTTGGGATTGCGTTCCGCCCACTTGCGCCTACAGGTGGCACCACCTCGTGTCAAAATCTAAATTTGATTTCGCTCATCGGATTCTTCTCCAGTTTGGTATGCAAATACCATGCCATGAGATGTCCCTTGGGATTGTATTTCGCCTGCTTCTGCATACAGGTGACGGCACCTGGTGAAATATGATGATCTGATTCTTCTCAAATTTGGTATTCATATGCCCTAAGATGTCGCTTGAGATTGTGTTTCGCACACTTGTGCCTACAGGTGACGACACCTGGTGGCAAGATCTAAATTTGGTTTCCGGGTAATAACTTGAAGACTCCTCTTCAGATACTTCCCAAAGTTCGTATGCTGATACCATGCCATGAGATGGTGCTTGGGATTGCGTTTCGCCCACTTGCACCTACAGGTGGCGACACCTGGTGGCAAATTTAAAATTTGGTTTCCTGGCAATATGTTGAGGACGCCTTCAGATTCTCGTCAAATTTGGTTTGCAGATAATATGCCTTGAGATGTCGCTTGCGGTTGCATCTTGGTTACATAATTCCCATGTTTCACTGCATGGAAACTATATTACAGCAGCAATCAACATTCAGTCTGCCGTTCTGCGGTGATCTTAAAACTTGGGAAGGCAGAAAGACCCATCCGCATCCAACGCCTATGAATTAGCTTCCTCATGTATATCCCCTGAGACCAACAATGCTAACAAATATTGCTGCAACTTCGGCGGGGGACCTAGCATCTTCTGGCTGCTTGTTACCTCCGTCGATCAGACGGAGGTCTAGGAGCGCAACGTGAAATCTCCCGCCAAATAATTGTCATATGGGGAACCCACGACTCATAGTATTTCCAATAGGGATTGTTATGGTTCCCGACGAAATCTTGAGGCACTTTTCTTGGACACAATTGAAATAATGGGGTTCCCCATTGCAATGCATTGCAGTGGGCCTTGCTTCTGTAGTCGGGTTCCACCTCAATCTCGAAACCAGAGCTATCTGGTCCTCTCCTCCCATCCACCGAGAGATTTAACATGGCGGCCCTCCAGCTTGTAGAGACGGACAATGCGATTTATTGCCTTTTTTCTGGTAAGTTTATTGTCGCCATTTGATGTCATTACAACTCAATGATTCATAGTACACCACCCGTCATCTCTATATATCGTAAAGTATTTGTCGGCTGATGGCTTATGTCGAAGCCAACCAAATAGTCTAAGTTGTTGAGGTAACTTTGTTCACTGCTGAAGATGCTATAACTAATAGCGAAATATACAGAATGAAATTGTCATCCCTACTCGGAGTTGCTTTTCTTCTCTATTATTGGAAAATCATCAGTGGTTCCAATGGATTCTAAGTTGTTGTTGTTGTTGTTGCATATCAAACTGACTGACTCACTGGAAGACAACAGCACAATCGACGATGCCCTGATTTTACTGATACTTGTTTTCTTTCAGTTGATGATATCCACGAGCCTGGTTGTTTAAAAACAGTTATTCTAAATTTTGCTGATAAATTATATTTCCGGGGGGGGGGGGCTATTTATCTTGGCATTTGGCAGTTGAATAATGGTTTGATTTTGCAGAAGCACCAAATTGATCTACCTGCGTGAGTCTGTAAACTTATTTAATAAAGCTGATAAATAATATACATATACTTTTCTTTTCATTTATCCTAACAGTTTAGTGACATCCACATTGTGTGCTGTGACACTTGTTGATGAAGAATAATTTGCTTGTTAAAACCTGATAATATTCTGAAAACTTATTCTGAATTGTAGCTGAAACAAAGGAGTGTCTACATTCCACATGTAGGCCTACATTATTGAGATTTTTGACTGATAGCATGGATGGAACCTTTCTCAATTTTTTTTTTATTTTTTTATTTTTTATAGTTTTAAGCCCTGGACATACCACTGGGCATTTATTTGCCATACGATCACATTTCACATGCTTTGTTCAGCCCCGTGATCTGGAACCAAACAGACAGTATCACTAGATGAAATAAGGAGATCATGATATACATTTCAGGTTTTACCAATGCCAAATGACTTGAACAGGAGACAATTAGACAAAAAGAAAATAAATAAATATATCAATAAATAATAAATTACATAGAAAATTTTCTTGTCTTTGCAAGGGGGACATCAGACACACTGACAACACAGACCATTCATTCAAATTTCGCCTTCCATTGGGGAGGCAGAAATATTTCTCAAACACAGTATACATATTCTCTTTTGTGATCTAATTTTCGTTTGTCAAAATATTGCTCCATAGAGAAGTTGCTGATATAAACAATCCTGTTCTAGATTATGATATACTGGATTATTATCATGCTCATGCCACTAACATGAACTCCAATCCAACCAGTGGTCAAGATCCGTCATCGTTCTTCAGAATTCATATTATTGATCACTCGTAGATTGGATTAAGTTCTCATAGTACTCAGTTCTCATTTCATACTTTTGCAAATTCTTGTAACATGGTCAGGCTCCAGTTCTATTAAGTACACGTATGAAAGGTGCGAACTGGTATGATGGATTTCATCTTGTTGTGTATGACGAAAGAATGAAATATAATGAAGGCCATCAACATTTTCAATGAAGTGAGTTTTGATATTAAATATGTATACAATTGATTCCAACTTGCAGGGATAGCACTTCTGATATCAGATGCAACAGGACTGTTACACAATGGATGTACTGGATGAAATGGAAAAACCAAAAGAGACTATTGATTGGTTCAGCTGTGTCAGAAAGGTGTGGAATGACAGAGGTGGTGAAAATCAGAGTCAGTGATTGGCCACAAGCCCCCCCCCCCACATTGGATATCAGCTGATTCCTCAGGAAATAAACATTACGCATGTAATGACCACCGGCAGAGTGATACATGTGTCAATCGGTCAGACATTTTCAAGGATGCCCAGTGTTAACTTAAAACAACCATGCTGGACTTCATTCCTTCTCTCAGAATAATTGGATCTAACTTTTACAAAACCTGCAGCCCCCAATAGCTCCTGGATCTAGACCACATAAATGAAGGGATCTAGTTTATCGGTGCTATGGCAAAAATATCATGTAGAATGGGATTGTGTGGATAATATCAGATTCATGAAAGTTGAATTCCTGCAGCATGCTCCACAAATATCATCAAAGGTCATAAAACTTTCTGGTCTGCGCCAGTGTGGATCTATACTTTTACAAAATTATCTCCCTTGACCAGGTGAGGACTTGAATGTGTCTGAAATGATTTAGCTTCTAGAAACAAAGACTTCATTTCCTGAGTAGAGGTAAAAACCGAACATATTTTGATGATTTTATTCAAATTTCAATTCTGGTATATGAACATGTATGAAATACATACAGAATGAACTGCATACAGAATAACACAAAGAACAGGTATATGTATCTCATTACATTCTTAACCAAAGATCAATACCTGGGTGATATTACAACAATAACATGGTGTTATATATTGTTATGATTGGCTTAACTTTAGCTGCTGAAGATATTTCTAATTTGAGGGTAATGGGCAATCATACTAAATTTATTTTCATAACTTCATTTATTTTCACAATAAGCAACATAATCGAGATTAGCAAGTGAAGTTTTACAACATAATATAATACGCATCATGGATCTCCTTCAGTTTAGTGTAGACATTTATACCCTTGGATATCTGTTACCCTGATTCAGTCATAATATTGTCTGTATTATATTGATGTCGACAAGGAATATACATAATTATTTGATAGTATTATTAATTGTATGTTGTTTATGATTAACATGAATTTTTTATTCGCTGCAATCCAGCCATTTGTTCCATATGGGCAATATTCTCATCAGCCATCACCATTCAATATGAATGTGATACATGTACAAGTCCATGGTAATTGATACATTATGGTGAAGGTGACCTGTAACACCAGTATACAAAATTATTCCGAGCTCATTGAATCAGCACATGATGCTGAGACAGATCAGAACGGAGTGTCGGTAAAATCAGATGTGTTTTGTAGAGGATTCTGTCAATGAGGATGCTATACTGTACACATACAAAATATGAAGTGTTGATGTGTAGGGCCTATAGCATAAAATCACAAGCAAGTTGGTAAAACTAGGCACACAGGGTCTCATTTCTGCCGCTAAAGTGTTGGTTTGGGTGGGGGCGTCCTCTCATGGGGAGGTGTGGGTGGGAAGGGGCCTAATGTCTCAAGCAGTATTCCAGGTTTTCCATCAATATACTCTATTCCATACCCCCAATATTTCAAGCACGTGAAATCAAAGAAATATTATTTGCGGGGAATGTGACTTCCACATCCCTAGCTGGACATGCTAGTGGGGAACCCTCAATCTCAGGTTAATTACCATTGGTGAAGTTAACGTCCAACAAATGCAAAATTGAGCTTGGCATCCGGCCCTATGTTATTCAGTGATGTACTATTCCCCTACTGACCCTGTTGCCTCGACGGAGGTCTTTGCGCTCATCCAGCGCTTGTTTTCAAAGGAACTGCCCCAGGAAATCTAGTGATCACATCCATGTTCGTCAGCATGTATTTATATTTATATCCAGACTTTCTCCTGTATAGGGGACCGACACAATCTACCAAACTTTACTGCGTGGCTCTTGAAATGCCGGCATCGGCATTAATGTTGCTGGTTTTATAGATTGCTGGGGTTTCCCTACCTGACATGTATGGCAGGGCTTACAGCAACTTACACTATCCCTGTGCAGTTTGGGCCAGTGAAAATGTTTCATAACTCTAGCCGGAGTCTTTCTGATGCCCAAATGGCCTGCTATGGGGTTTCTGGGCAATAGGTTGTTCCTGATAGACAAACACCAGTATCATGAGCCTCCTGTAAGATCTCATTTACATAGCCAAGAGTACCACAATCTGGTGTAAAAGTGATCAACTTTCGCTTTAGGTGGTCTCCACTTCCTCATTAATATACCAGATTCATATATCAGAAATATTCAGGGACGTCATTCTTTTTCCGACAATGCGGTAGTAGTATATAGCCGTGATTTAAAGCCCCCGGCTCCTCACTGCGCATGCAGAGAAAACAAAAAAACGGGGAGCGGGGGGGTCTGTCTGCGCATGTGTTCTGCGCAAGTGGTTGCCATGGTGACGTCACTTCCGGTTTCTATGGGGCATGTATTCCTCCACGGTGATGCGGTCTGGCGGTGATGCGGTCGTGGGGAGAAGCTTCCGCGGACAGCAAATAGTCCCAAATACGCGTGTTTTCGTGAGAATCATCTGGAATGTTCGGCAATCTTCAAGGGCGAGAGGGGCCCCTAGTGCACCGATTGGGTCGAGTGAGGTGTCAAAGTGAAGCGCTCCTCCAGGGCCATCCTGTAATGTGTGGGTGTATGTAAAATTAGGATTTGTCCCGAAAATCTCAAAAGCGGAACACGGACTTTACCCCTAAAATAGGGGAAAACCCCTATCAACTCTATCCAAAAGGGCCAATATCGGTCCCCGGGCTTATCGAGTTTGTGCATGTAAAATGAGAATTTGTCCCCGAAAATATAAAACGCGAAACACGGACTTTACCTCTAAAATAGGGGAAAACTCTTATTAACCCTATCCAAAAGGGGTAATATCGGTCCCCCGGGCTTATCGGACCTGCCTATCAAGTCATCGGAGGGTGCGTGTTTTCACAGAAAAAAAAGCGGAACACGGACTTTACCCCTACAATAGGGGCCATATTCGCAGATTTGCATCTATATGGGAAAATGCATATATGGGGTATGGTGGGGGGGGTGGTCATTTTTTAAAATTTTACTATGGGTTGTTTGGTCTTGTTTTTCACGTCTCGCCACGAAAAACACGATGGGAAGGGTCCCGAAGTTAAGCGGTGAATTTTTTCGAAAACTTCACGGAGGTCTGGATAGGCCCATATAGCCCTATACTGGCTACGGGGGATAGGTTCATAGTGGGGAATTCACACATGTTCATTGCGATATGGGTTGTTTGGTCTTGTTTTTCACGTCTCACCATGTAGAACACGATGGGATGGGTCTCGAAGTTAAGCGGTGAAATTTTTCGAAAAGTCCAGGTACCGGGTAGGTCCGTATATAGGCCCATACTGGCTATGGGGGATACTGAGAAATTCACACATGTTCATTGGGATATGGGTTGTTTGGTCTTGTTTTTCACGTCTCATCATGTAGAACACGATGGGAGGGGTCTCGAAGTTAAGCGCTGAAATTTTTCGAAAAGTCCAGGTACCGGGTAGATCTGTATATAGGTCCATAGGCCTACTGGCTCAGTGGATAGGCCCATACTGGGTGGACGTTTTGGGGTCTAGGTGAGCCCCTAGTGGTCCGATGGTGTCGTACGAGATCTTATTTTGAAGCTCTGGTGGAGGAACACCCGACTGGGCTAACGTATCGTCCGTTTTCGATATTCTGTGCATGCGCAGTATGGCCATAGTAGAAAGCAGGCATTTTGGGGGTGCGTGGGGGTGTGTTTGGGTTACAGATGGACCGCTATTGGTACAAATGGGTCATGGGAGGTATCAGAGTGAAGCTTTTGTGGGGTAGAGTCAGAATGGCGTGTTTTTATTGCAAGTCACGTCAATCTGCGCATGCGCAGTTGGGTGTAGTAAGTAAAGTGGTCATTTTGGGGGTGCGTGGGGGTGTGTTTGGGGTAGAGAGGGACCATCCTTGGTCCAAATATGTCGTGTGGGGTGTCATCTTGTAGTTCTCGTGGTGCAGACCCCGATTTGGGGTATGCCCACAGCATCTGTGACGTCATCGGTGACGTCATCAGTACGAGTAGTAGCGAAAGTGGGCATTTTGAGGGAAGTGAAGGAAGGTATTTGGTGTAGAGATGGACCACTATTGGTCCGAATGCGTCGTGTGGAGTGTCATCTTGTAGTTCTGGTGGTGCAGACCCCGATTTGGGGTATGACTACAGCATCTGTAGCGTCATCGGTGACGTCATCAGTACGAGTAGTAGCGAAAGTGGGCATTTTGGGGAAGTGAAGGAAGGTATTTGGTGTAGAGATGGACCACTATTGGTCCGAATGCGTGGTGTGGGGTGCCATCTTGTAGTTCTCGTGGTGCAGACCACCATTTGAGGGATGTTCACGTCATATGCGACGTCATTGGTCACGTCATCAGTAGGAGTTGTAGCGAAAGTAGGCATTTTGGGGCAGTGAAGGAAGGTATTTGGTGTAGAGATGGACCATCCTTATCTGTCAGGCATTATACCATATCTTTGCCGTGTTATATCGTATCTGTCCTGCATTGTACCAAATCTGTGCTGTATTATACCATATCTGTCCTGAATTATACCAAATCTGGGCTGCATTATACAGTATCTGACCTGTATTATATCAAATCTGTGCTGTATTACACCATATCTATCCTGTATTGTACCATATATGTCCTGTATTATACAATATGTGTTCTATATTATACAATATTTGCCCTCTATTATGCCCTATCTGTGCTATATTATATCATATCTGTGATGTAATATACAATATTTGTCCTGTATTATACCATATCTGTGCTGTATTCTACAATATCTGTCTTGTATTATACAATATATGTCCAGTATTATGCAATATATGTTCTGTACTAGACCAAATTTGTGCTGTATTATACCATATATGTGCTGTATTCTACAATATCTGTCTTGTATTATACAATATCTGTCCAGTATTATGCAATATATGTTCTGTACTAAACCAAATTTGTGCTGTATTATACAGTATCTGTCCTGTAAACTATCCCTCTCTGGACAGTAATATCCCAGTGGGACCTGCATATGGCGTATACATATCTCGCCTAGTAGCATTTGCAAGACCCTGTGTTAAATGTGAAGATTTTATTCAAAACATTGTTGCAGAAACTCATAAAACAGGGCTATTCCACCAAGCGCCTCCACTCAAAGTTTCTCAAATTTGGCGATACATATCGCATGCTGATAGCAGATACGAACGTAGCGTGCAAGATCTATGGCGCTACGTTTCGTAACTTGTGTCTAATTCCGCTTAACCCGGGGTTAGGGGCCGTATGAACACATGTACTTCAAGATCCTCGTAGTGCTCATATGAACAGTCACAATCAAAGCGTGACTGAGATACATCATTCTCTAGATGACGACTTTACAACGATTATTATGGATTAAGAATACTGATCAGCGATACGGATTTTTTTTGGAACATCATGATGTCTTGTCGGCATCATTGAAAACTGTTGACCGCTTCTCTCTTGCAGGAAACTAGTTTATGTTTATGTATACTATGATTGTCTTTTTGAATTTGGTGCTAATACTGTTATATGGAATATGGAATAGGTCTTTGGATTATGGACGCGGATATTCTTTAATGGACGACGGCTGAATTATGAATGACGGACTAGACGCCTGTAATTTTAATCCGTGTATGCCTGGATTCTGCTGGTGGACAAGTTGTCCCCGAGGCCGGGCCCCTGCACATCCCTGCACTCATAATGAAAGTAACAAAAGAAAATAATTGTAAGACAGTTCCGAGGAACCTTAGTGCAGTTTCCTCGACCGAGTCTCTAATAGTTCGAAATGCACTAAGATCTTTTTCAATCCAAATGACAGATATATTTCTGACAGCAAAGCAAGGTCACGACATCAAACCTTGTAATATTGCGCTTGATGATTGTTTAGCACCGAATTCTACATGTAATAATTTCAAGATTTATAAGTGTGGACACCGTGGATGTCTCGCGTGTCCACTCTTTAATATTTCAGCTTCATTTAGTTCCGCGTTAACTGGTAACTCATATTCTGTTAACTCGTATGTTGATCTTAGTTGTTCTACTACAAACTGTATTTATTTAGTTTCCTGTAAGAAGTGTGGGCAACAGTATGTTGGCAAGACCACCCAAAGACTCCATCTTAGGGTGAACGGTCACAGAAAATCCGTTAGGAAAAAGCAATTGCTTATAGGTAAGCATTTGTCTGGACCCGACCATGGCTGGGATAACTTTAGTATTCAGATCATAGACGTCGTCTATCCATCTACTAAGGACTCCCCCTTTGGATTTGAGAGGGAAATCCGAGAGCGGGAATTATTCTGGATGCTAGAACTTGGGCCAGTGTTTCCGCTTGGTTTAAATGATAATGCCAGTGGGTTCGGCAATGCTACAAACCGCCGTTCAAATATATCCAACATTACCCAGCTATTTAAACCCATCAACGGAGACATCACAGCCATGTTTGGCGAAAGTTTAATAGTGAGAGGATTCACGATCATATCACTTTAAATTTCTTAGTGGGTTTAACTAACACACCCAATAGTATACATAGCTTACGTACAGTTCTGTATGCGTTACCTCTGAGAGCTTTAGATCAAATAGCCAGAGATATACAACAATCTGCATCTTCAGGAAATATAATACCACCAAAAATCAGTAAAGTATGTCAAGATATAGCGTATTTTCGGTTGTATCATCCAGTGAACATAATCGAAACATCTCAAGATCGGCTTTTCTTGAAAATCAACTACTTAGATAAAGGACTGGACATTATTAATTTACCTCGAATCCTGAATGATCCAGAGGCACGCAACGCTGTACCAAACTATTTTAAGTTCACATAACCTCCTTGCATTTCAGATAAGTATACTAAATCTATAGCCACCAAAATATTCAATTACTCCAATGCTGTAAAGAAGTTTGACTGGAACTTATACACGTCAGGAGGCTATAGTTGTGAATGTGAATCGTCGAACTTTATCTATACACCATGCAAACATATTGTGACTGGTGACCTTGATGTGGTGAGTGATAAGGACCTGAAATTACTCCTGATGAAAGGATCGAAATATAGAGAGCCGAGAAGAATAAATCTGAAGGCCGACCAGAAGATAGTCCTGTCTGCATTGGAACAGTACGTTATTGAATGGTCTAAGTGAGAAAAAGTTGAACCTACAGTACTCGCTGAGTGGCTTGATCTCACCAAGAGCAAGGTCGTTGAAACAATCCGCCATATTGACAGAAGTACTCTTCCCCAAGCAAAACAAGTACTGAGAAACCTCAATTCGCAAGAAGTTCTAGCAAATCTCCAGAGTAAATTCGTCATAGTCCCAGCAGACAAAGCTCCAAATAATATAATATTCATATGTAAATATTACTATTACAAGGTGCTGGTTAAAGAATTCAGTGTAGACATATCATCATCAAATACTATGAGGTTATTATACAATGTTGAATCCAATATGGAGTTTTATTGTACGAGTCTACGTTGGGTTGAAAGTCTTATTGGACGAGACGCCGCAGGCGTCGAGTCCAATACGGACTTTCAATCCAACGAAGACGAGTACAATAAAAGCTCCATATTGGATTCAACATTGTATAATGACCTGTTTATTATACATCGAAAGACAAAACTAAGACAGAGTTAAAACTTTCGTTTATTACTGATAAAGTTACAAAGCATAACATGAAAAACTACACACATAAATACTCCGATTGTTAATTTCGCTTTTTTGAAATATGACAATCAAGTTAAAGAATACATTTAAATGGATGATATATATTATGCTTTGATTTTTCATTTTCTGTTTTTTTCGAAATATTTACACGCTCTCTTCGAGCATCTTGTCTACCGCTGTCACTAGTGTCTGCCCGACTGTCAGAAGCAGATGACACTGTGACGACACTGTAACACGTACATATAATCCTGAGTTACCCCCATTTGAAAGAATCCAATACGCAGTCTTGACGAGTCCAATAACACTTTCTGACGAGTCCAATAACACTTGCTCGCGGATCCAATACGGTTCTTGGTTTTGGACCGACACGTGGTACAAATAAACGGTTTTCATTGGATTATAAAATTAAATGTATAATAAGTCTACTTACTCCCAAACTGCATTTACTCTGGAAGATTTATTTAACAATCACAAAAAGTTACTCAGGGAAAGAGGCATTTGTCTTCCAACCAATCATAAAGACATACCAAAAGTATACTGGACTCCCAAAATGCATAAATCATCATACAAAGCTAGATTCATAGCTGGTTCCAGAAACTGCACCACCAAGCTTCTTTCAATCCTATTGACGAGGGCCCTTCAGGAGGTAAAAACGTTTTGGGAAAGGTATTGCGCCAGTATTTCTAAAAACTCTGGCATTGAATGTATGTGGATATTGAAAAACTCCACATGGGATTTTTCGACTCTCTATACTACAATCCCTCATCAGGACCTTATTGACCGTCTAAGTTCATCAATAGTATCTGTGTTCAAGAAAACTGATCGTGGATATATTAATGTCGGAAGCCATTAAGCATTTTTTTAGCTTTACTACATACAGGAGATATCATTCATGGGATGTTTCTTTGTTTATAGAGTCGCTTGAATTTCTCATTCAAAATATCTATGTGAAATTTGGCAACACAATATATCAGCAGCATATAGGTATTCCAATGGGTACTAATTGTGCAACCCTGTTGGCTGACCTGTATCTGTTCTCTTATGAATATGACTATATGCAGGCGCTTTCAAAAACCGATCCATTCAAAGCCCGTTCCTTCTCATTCACCAAACGCTATATAGACGATCTTCTCGCTGTAGATAATCGCTATATAAATGACGCAGTGAAGGATATATATCCACCTTCACTGGATTTGAAGGAAACTACAGATAGCCCTACATGCACATCATATTTAGATCTATATCTCTATAAAAATGAAGCGGGCATTCTCTCTCGTCGACGTTATGACAAAAGATATGATTACAATTTCTACATCGTAAACTATCCCTTTCTGGACAGTAATATTCCAGTGGAACCTGCATATGGCGTATACATATCTCGCCTAGTAGCATTTGCTAGATCCTGTGTTAAATGTGACGATTTTAATCAACGTCACAAAACATTGTTGCAGAAACTCATAAAACAGGGCTATTCCACCAAGCGCCTCCACTCAAAGTTTCTCAAATTTGGCGATACTTATCGCATGCTGATAGCAAAATACAAACGTATAGACAGGTCCCAGCCAAGAAAAAACTAACATTTTTTCCTGTCAAAAAGTTCTCAGTGGTTCCGTCATCCTTGACTTATGCCCTTTCAATTTAGCTGAGGGGCCACCCTGGATTTGGCCTCAAATCCAATATGGCGGCCAAAATCCAAAATGGTCGCCAATACCCATAGAAGCTCGATTTCCTGCTCGAAAATCAATTTTCTAACCACAAACTAGGTTTTTTCTGCTACGTAAGGTATGAATAATTAGTTAATTTTGGAATGATTTGTAATTGGTCTGAAAATTCAATATGGCCGCTAAAATCCAAAATGGCGGCCAATCTCCATTGAATCACACATTTTCCTGCCCTAATATGTAGAGATGGACCGTCCTTGGTCCGAATGCGTCCTGTGGGGTGTCATCTTGTAGTTCTAGGGGTGTAGACCCCGATTTGAGGGATATCCATGTTATCTGAGACGTCATCGTTGACGTCATCAGTACGAGTAGTAGCGAAAGCGGGCATTTTGGGGTGCGTGAGGTGTGTTTGCAGTAAAGATGGACCATCCTTGGTCCGAATGTGTCGTGTGGGGTGTCATGTTGTCGCTCTCTAGTATGGGAGTGTAGACCACGACTTGAGGATTTTCCATGTCATCTGTGACGTCATCGGTGACGTCATCAGTAAGAGTAGTAGCGAAAGCGGGCGTTTCGGAGGTGCAATGGAGTGCGTTTGGAGTAGATGACGGCCTTTTTTTCATCCAGTTACCTGTGAGTTTGAGTGTATGCGCGTGTGTGTGCTTGAGTGAGTGAGTGAGGTGAGCACAACGCCCTTGAGGCGTCCCCAACGCCCGTCCTAACGCATGGACGCACTAACGACGGTGAGTGAGTGAGTGAGTGGGATCCGACTGAACTAATGTATCGTCCGTTTTCATCATTTTGCGCATTCGCAGTCTGGCCGTAGTATAGAACGCAGGCATTTTGGGGATTCGTGGAGGTTTGTTGAGTGAGTGACGGACCATCCCTGGTCAAATGGACCGTGTGGGGTATCAGTGTGAAGCTCTCGTCGGTCAGGCTGGCTTGTTTTCATTGGAAGTCGCGCCAATCTGCGCATAAAGTGGTCATTTTGGGAGGTGCGTGGGGGTCTGTTGAGTGACGAGGGACCATTCTTGGTCCAAATGCCTCGTGTGAGGTGTCAAAGTGAAGCTTTCGTGGTGTAGACCCTGACTTGAGGGGTGTCCATGTCATCTGTGACATCATTCTTGACGTCATCAGTAGAAGTAGCAGCCAAAGTGGGAATTTTGGGGGTGTGAAGTAAGATGTTTGGGGTAGAGAGGGACCATGTTTGGTCCAAATGGCCCGGTTGGGGTGTCCTAGTGAAGCTTTCGTGGGGTAGAGTCAGACTGGCATGTTTTTTATTGAAAGTCGCGCCAATCTGAACATGCGCAGTTGTGGTGTAGTAAGTAAAGTGGTCATTCTGGGGGTGCGTGGGGATGTGTTTGAGCGATTGAGGGACCATTCTTGGTCCGAATGCGTCGTGTGAGGTGTCAAAGCAATGCTTTCATGTTGTGGACCACGACATGAGGGATATGCGGGTCATCTGTGACGTCCTCGGTAGGAGTTGTAGCCAAAGTGGACATTCTTGGGGTGTGAAGGAAGGTGTTTGGGGTAGAAATGGGCCATCCGTGGTCCGAATGCGTCGTGTGGGGTGTCATCTTGTAGCAACACCCACCAACGACAAGCTCAATGCTTCAACGCCCTGGTGAATTAGCCCACCCGCACCCTGGTGTACCCCATACCATAATGGCTATAGGGTACAGGGTGCACCACAGGTAAGCGCACATGCGTGCGCTGACGTCACTTCCGATCTCTGAGCTCCACAAGCTTTGAGCTCCAAGAGCTCCGATCCAAGAGTTCTGCCACATGGGAGCTACCACCACCACCGGGCGTTGACGGGCGTCAGCGCACGGTGGTGGTGGTGGTGGTGTGTGGTAGTGTGTGGTGATGGTAGAACTGGTGTGTGGTGGTGGTAATAGTGGTGTGTGGTGGTGTCTGTACATATAGGGATTAACTCGAGTCCTTCATCATTCTGAGATCAGAACAATGAACTTCTGAATACACGGACAATAGCATAAGTGAATTGTAAACACACCCATAGCGGTTCCCTTAGCGTGGATGTGCTGTGATGGAGGGGATATTAAAAGGACTGACCTGTAATCTTTGATGTTGTTGTTGTTGCTCTACTTTTGGACTAACCAATCAGAATAGTACTTATCACGGACTACACCCGTAGAGCGACGTATAGGCGCGCAGGGATTCAGGGCTAATTCACCAGGGCGTTGAAGCAGTGAGCTTGTCGTTGGTGGGTGTTGCTACAAGATAACACCTCACACGACGCATTCGGACCAAGGATGGTTGATTTCTACCCCAAACAGCGTCCTTCACACCCCAAAAATATCCACTTTGGCTACAACTCCTACTGAGGACGTCAGCAATGACGTCACAGATGACCCACATATCCCTCAAGTCGTGGTCCACACCATGAAAGCTTTGCTTTGACACCTCACACGACGCACTCGGACCAAGAATGGTCCCTCACTCGCTTAAACACATCCCCACGCACCTCCAGAATGACCACTTTACTTACTACACCACAACTGCGCATGTTCAGATTGGCGCGACATTCAATAAAAAACATGCCAGTCTGACTCTACCCCACGAAAGCTTCACTAGGACACCCCAAACGGGCCATTTGGACCAAACATGGTCCCTCTCTACCCCAAACACCTTACTTCACACCCCCAAAATTCCCACTTTGGCTACTACTCCTACTGATGGCGTCAAGAATGACGTCACAGATGACAGGGACACCCGTCAAATCATGGTCTACACCACCAAAGCTTCACTTTGACACCTCACACGAGGCATTCGGACCAAGAATGGTCCCTCATCACTCAACAGACCCCCACGCACCTCCCAAAATGACCACTTTGCTTACTACACCCCAACTGCGCATGCACAGATTGGCGCGACTTCCAATGAAAAGAAGCCAGTCTGACACTTGAGCTTCACACTGATACCCCACACGGTCCACGCTGAAAATTTCGAACAGCTCCGCCATGTTTGTTTTCACGCTGGGGTGTCGACTGCGCAAACGGTAGCGTGTATGGTGTTTATTGCGGCCACCGTTTGCGCAGTCGACACTCCAGCGTGGAAACAAACATGGCGGAGCTGTTTGAAATTTTCAGCGGCGACTGGTACAAAAGGCGGCGAAACCCACTCCAAAAGACAACAGATGTTGGCCGTTCGAACGATTCGGACTAGTTCATGATACGTTTTATCGGAAAATGCATGGTAAGGAGCAACTAAATCATTGTTTATACGATTCGGGCTTCTACACGACGATGGTGGCTAGGATGTACGTGGGACCTAATGAATGACAGTATCATTAGGTCCCTGCTGGGGCTAGTATGAACCCATTTACTTCAAAATCCTCGTGGTGCTCATATGAACAGTCACAATCAAAGCGTGACTGAGATAATCACTCTCTAGATGACGACTTTACAACGATTATTATGGATTAAGAATACTGATCAGCGATACGGATTTTATATTTTTGGAACATCATGATGTCTTGTCGGCATCATTGAAAACTTGACCGTTTCTCTCTTGCAGGAAACTAGCCTATGTTTATGTATACTATGATTGTCTTTTTGAATTTGGTGCTAATACTGTTATATGGAATATGGAATAGGTCTTTGGATTATAGACGTGGATATTCTTTGATGGACGACGGCTGAATTATGAATGACGGACTAGCCGCCTGTAATTGTACCATATATGTCCTGTATTATACCATATCTGCTCTGTATTATACCATATCTGTCCTGCATTATACCATATCTTTGCTGTATTATACCATATCTGTCCTGCATTATACCAAATCTGTGCTGTATTATACCATATCTGTTCTGAATTATACCATATCTGTGCTGTATTATACCATATCTACTCTGTGTTATACAATATATGTCCTGTATTATACCAAATCTGTCCTGTATTGTGTCATATTTGTCCTGTATTGTACAATATATATTCTGTATTATACCAATTCTGCCCTGTATTATACAGTATCTGTCCCGTATTGTATCAAATCTGTGCTGTATTATACCATGGGTATGTTTAGTATGTTCACAGCAAAACAAATTGAAATATCAAACACCATGTTTTATTATTTAGCACACCGTCACATTAGGTACAAGTGTTTACTCAAGTCAACGATCAGCATGTAGACATACAGAGTATGTACGGCATGTTATGGTATTCATCAGTGCACGGTTGACGCGCTCAACCGATGGGGTGGTCGGTCAGCTTGGTAACGAAAAACGTAACATTGGTCACCCTATCCACTGTCCACTTGGTGTTGGGGCGTTGTTGTTGGGCCCATTCCAAGGGATCCACGGTGTCCAGTTTCTCCAGCATCGTCTCTAGCGACGCCCGGTTAATGATGATAAACGGTTGGTCAAATACCCGGATATTACTGCTCGGGTAAAAGTATCGGACTTGGTCTGTCTCATAATAAATAGCGTTTTTCCTGGTTTTCTACAAATTTATTTTTTCATACATTATTTTATTTGATCACTAATACACATACTAGTAGGGACGAACGAAGCCATGGAAACTTGACTATCTTACATGAAGCTGATTAATTAATTGTCAATGATACACATCACATGGTTTGATCTAAACGGTACTTGTTGTCAGGTTCGGTCAATTCACACAGAATTTCTAGACTGGGGCAATTACTGATAATGGAAATAGTTATTTAAAAATACTTATTGAAACAATGTTCAAATCTAACATAGTCTTTGTTGCAGCCTAAAATTTTCCTAACTGCTTTCCAATACCGGTATTGTGTTTACTGTTTGTGGACTTCTATACTGACAATCCTATTTTGTTTTTGTGGATTTTTATTTATCTCGAATAATAGGCATATTATAAACACTCTGATATTAGGGGGATGAATCAGTTAAGTATTAATTTATAAGATGCAATGCATTCGAATTAAAATATCACAATAAGAAAAGCACGTGTCATGAATTAAATTCGTATATCACAGATGCAAAGAATTTAAGGATATCCACTGGTGATGTTTGGCTTTGTCGGCCATTTTCCCCTGTTTAAGGATTTCATTTAAAAGCCTTCTAGCCGAGAATTTTGCACAGCAACATCCATCCAATTTGATAAATTTTGATGGACATTGTGATTATCAGCAAACAGTTAGAATATAAGAAAAAGTTAAATACTGTTTATATGGATTTTTCATGAATATGCTTCAAAACTAGTTATGGCTATTCCCTATGTTTCCTGGGTTATCAAATGGAACATGGGTCAGTCCACGTAACGTTGCCTACAGATAAAAATGCACACCAACCTAAATTTTTGTCTTGGTTTTTCCTCATATTACACAATTAATAATGCAATAACACACATTATTCAAAAAGTTAATTATTTGATTTACCAGCACACCAATTCCAGCGTTACGGAATTACAAGGTATACCCATGTTTTCAGTTCTTCTGAACTCCTGTTATTACTCGTCCATGGGAAAATCTGTTTTGGAATATCATTTTTCTAACCCTATGACTATTGTAGGATGACAGAAAAAAGGAAAATACAATTGTTTTCTACCTGGTCACGTGACATTCGAATACCGCGTGACGGAATTACAGCGAAGTAACCTCCTTATGAAGACGTGTCGGTTACATATATATTCCATCAAAACTCGAATATTTCTCATTTAATTCCTGATTTTATTCGAATCCTGAGCGCCTGGACTATATCATATCTGATTTCCATCAAGTAAAGTTTCAAATTGATAAATGTGGTTAAGCAAACCTGCTTGACGGAATTACATTTTGATCCATGTTTTAAGCCTCTTTTAAGGAGTTGTGATTTTTCCTATTTTACAAGTTTCGATTTTATCCGGTCTAAAAAATTCTGAGGACAGACAGAAACACATGAATTCTGTTGTCATGTATCCGGCAATGCACGTATATTCGATTAAATGTGAAAGAGCGAGAATGACTGGTCAACAACATGGGCAAAATTGTCCAGGAATGACATAACCGAAATTTTGAATTATGTCACTATGTGACGGAATTACATTTTGCTTAAAGATTTCGTGGAATTGATGGACATCCTAGACCTTAAAAGGAATGTAACTTTAAAAGGCACTATACCATCATACAACAATAAATATAGAAGTATCAGTCAAACATAGTATAGTTGTTGAAAAGTTTTACACATATGTTAAATAAATTAACTATTCCACATATGTTGAAAACTTTTGCACATATGTCAAAAAGTTTTCAACATATGTATAAAACTTTTACACATATGTGGAATAAATTCACACTTTTAGACATATGTTGAAAAGTTTTATACATATGTTGAAAACTTTTTGACATATGTGCAAAAGTTTTCAACATATGTGGAATAACCGATTAAATACTGAAACGGCTTGCCATAGCAAGCCGTTTCAGTATTTAATCGATTTTTTTGGAAAAGTGTGGAAAAGTTTTGCACATATGTGAAATAAAATAACTATTTCACTTATGTTGAAAAGTTTTATACATATGTGTAAAAGTTTTAGACATATGTGTAAAAACCTTTTTTTCAACATATGTCGAAAACTTTTAGACATATGTGTAAAACTTTTAGACATATGTTGAAAAGTTTTACACATATGTTAAATAAATTAACTATTCCACATATGTTGAAAACTTTTGCAAATATGTCAAAAACTGTTCAACATATGTATAAAACTTTTACACATATGTGGAATAAATTCACACTTTTAGACATATGTTGAAAAGTTTTATATATATGTTGAAAACTTTTTGACATATGTGCAAAAGTTTTCAACATATGTGGAATAACCGATTAAATACTGAAACGGCTTGCCATAGTATAGTGGGAATATTTTTATATGTGCCTTTAGAATAAACAAGAGACTCGTTCCTATTACATGACTTTTAAATAATGTCCACAAAGATGGAAAGAACGAAGCCATGTCGTGGCTTGGGTAATATCTCGACCTGCACGAAAAGAGGTTTGCACCTATTGTAGTCATCGAGTTTTTAAATAAAGATCATCTATCTATCTATAGCTGATCGGAAACCCCGGGCTCAATGCTATCGCACCTGCTTCTCAGTTTTCCGACAGGCCGTGGCGGCCTCCCGAATTATACAATACAATCTTTATTACTCGACTTCATATACAGAAGTATGGTAATCCATAATAATAGTAGTTCGATATTGAAAAATGAGAGTAAAAGAAATAGTAAGAACATTTTTTGCACAGTTTAAGAAGCGAAATTATGTACAAGGGTTGGAAGAGGCAGGTGCAGAGTTGGTTGAATCTGGTGGCGTTCGTGTTGAAAATCTGGCAGAGTACATTTTAAAAACTTGGAGGGCAGATTTAGAGGCTCGAGACTGTTCAGGGTTGAGAATTTGCTTCAGAATGAGCGAGTTTGGGGGAGGGACAGTTGGGTTAATATTAAGTGCAGTGAGGAGGTCATATTATAATTATAATAATTTATGAAATTCCGCAAGCTTTCACACCCTACGAAGAACTTGACATAGCCTTTGTATCAATCCAAAAACAAACAGAACATATGTTACAAGATCATAATAAATGTATGAAGAACGAGGGCTGTCCCTTTGTCTTCGTATTTATTTTATTTTTCGCAGATTGTACGGCGTAGAGGGCGCTGCTATCGAAATCATAAGTCACATGTTGCTGTGACGTAAAGGACACAAACAATCGTACAATGTTGATGGATGAAGAAGGGCACTTCATGCATTAAGTACATGTTTGGTTGGAGTTTCTCTCCATTGATGTCGATCTCGAACATCACAAGTTTAAGTTAAATGTCTTAACTGTCCATCTAAGTGAAGAAATAATGATTTATTTCAATCTATTCTATGTTATGCTATGGTTTTTCCAGAATTCAAGATGGTGGACAGTTTATCTATTGTGTATGTTAGAGCTGCACTCAGTAGCAGGCGATATGTACGAGAGTTCTGCTGCTCATGGCGGACAGCTCAAATACACAGAAGCCATAGTGAACATCACGTACAAAAATCCCAAAACAGGAGAATGGAAATATGAGTCAATAGACGGTAGATATGGCATGAAAAGCCTGGTTGAGTCAGAGACTGGGATTGTGGTGCATGTTCGATATCTTGACAAGGAATCGGGAGTAAACACCAGTGAAGGGTGTCATGATAAATTTGACAATGATATTCCATCTGAAAGATGGATCGCCCTGATTGAGAGGGGAAAATGCCCATTCTCTGAAAAAATTCAAAACGCAGCAAAACGTTACAATGCGTCAGCTGTAGTGATATACAATGGCAAAGAAGAGGTGGATGAATTAGTATCTATGGATGGTTTAGAACACAAAGGTGAGTATTTCTTGTTTCTGTCATCAGCTCATCGCCGAGAGACTAAGCACATCTTATTGTCAAGATTGAACTCTTGACCAGATGTAGACCGCATCCTTCACCAAATAGGCGGAGACTCTGTGTCTAAAGTTAGGACATATACACATAACCATGACAAACAATCCACAGGGGCTTGCTGTTGGTCAGTTATTAATTCTGATATTATTAATACTCCTACTCTCTCCCTACTCCATAAATACAAGGGGAGGCACCACAGTTTCCCGCCACCACCATTATATCCGTCCTTATTTCTTATCTCAACGTGTTCTCCAAACTTCAATTTATTAATTGGTAGATAATAACTCTTCGTTCTGTTCCTTTTTATTGTGTGAATCCATCAATCAAAACAGCTCAACTCCCGCCCTTTCAACACTTGTATCAAAGGGTCCAACGAATTACCCAAATGAACCCAAATGAAAGTCAGATTACCCAAATGAAAGCACAATGAACCCAAAAGAACAAGTATTCACTTCAACGAAGGTCCTATTATATACTAGAATGCAAATTTGGTTTGAATGGAGCGCTAGTACGCCAAAAAGTATAATTCTAGCGAGTCCACCGAAACTATAACGTCAAAACACTGTAGCCGCGAGACAACGTAAAGGGAAATAACTCGCTATCCAAGACCGAGAAAAAATCAATTTCAAACAATCAACATCGCCTACCTAAATGTCGATGCTTCATAGCAATTTACGAAAATGGCACTGATCAAAAAAATATATGTAGAAAATAAGACTGAAGGAGATGTGTCACGTCACAGCAACAGACGGTAGTAACCTATGGCAACGGTATGACCGCATTACTCGCGCATGCGTGTTTCATGCAAGTTGCTGTGGGCAGACACGATTGCACACTGAATTGTGTACGCCCGAGCCTTTTAAGCATGCGCAGTTGCGAAAACTGTTCAGAATCGGGGACACCCGTGCACGTTCAATCAAATTGGCCCTTTTCGTGGCGGACATTGACAAACGATGGCGAAAGTGAGCTAGTACGCGGACAATATTTCTGTTTTATTGACCGAATCTCTACCTGTCGCATGCGACAGTCATTTATTTTTTTTACCTGTCGCACATAAATACTACCTGTCATCGACAGGTGGACACCCGAACATTTCGCGCCCTGTTGTGCTTTCATTTGGGTAATCTGACTTTCATTTGGGTTCATTTGGGTAATTCGTTGGACCGGTATCAAAGAACTGGGAACATTAGTCGAGTGATATACATGTGTACATGTAACGTCTATGCCATATAAATATTTTAGATGGGGCTGACATCCCTTCGTCAGTGATGAGACATCTCACTTAGTTCGAAAAGCTTTTGACAAAAGCATTACCTCCCTAAGTTGGTTATAGTATAGCATAGAAAGGGCCACCACCATGCTAATCTGCTGTCGCATATTATGCAAGTCCAATATTTTCATGTTTCATGATATTTTCTGCACCTTTCGAATCGAACCATCAGTTTGACAGCAACACTTCCTGGTACCAATGGCCAAGTTTTTCAAAATTATTTTGATTTGAAGATGAGCATCACAGGAATTCAGTTAAAATTCCGGTCATTTTCATTTGCGGGAATACATGTATTATGAGAATCGGATTCCCGTCGAAAAATGAGCTCTGTTTTAAAGGGAACGTAAACTGGTGAACGTGCGTGGCCAGTTAAAGCTTTTTCCTCATAGAATCCGAATCGTATATCAGATATTTTTTTACATTTTTATACGCCCGCCAAAAAGGCGGACGTATTATGTGATGGCGGTTTCCGTCCGTCTGTCCGTCCCCCGTGTCCGGTCTATATCTGGAACAGTTTTCTATTTATAGTTCCAATTTTTGGTGAGTGGATACCCTACGGAGAGACGATGTGTCGCGTACAAAAATGAAGGTCGCAGTCAGAGGTCAAAGGTCACTGGCCTGAAAAACAGGAAATCAGTGAAGTGTTTGTGGCCGGTCTATATCTCTGGATGTTTTCTATCCACAGTTGCAATTTTTTGTGAATGGATACATCAGGTGGAGACGATGTGTCGTGTACCGAAATTCAGGTCGAGGTCAGAGGTCAAAGGTCACTGTTGCCTAAAAATCAGGAAATCATTGATCATTGATAGTTTTCCATCTACAGTTCTAATTTTTGGCGAGTGGATGCCCTAGGGGGAAACGATGTGTTGCATGCCAAATGTAGGTCGAGGTCAGAGGTCAAAGGTCAGTGTGAATGAAAAATCAGGAAATCATAAATTTCTAATTTTTTGTGAGTGGATCCAATAGGGGGAAATGAAGTGTTGCATATCAAAATATAGGTCAAGGTCGAAGGTCAAAGGTCATTGTGACCCAAAAATCAGAAAATTATTAAAAATAACATTTTTTTGTGTCAGTAGATACATTAGGGGGACTCAATGTGTCACATATTAAAATGTAGGTCAAGGTCAAATGTCAAGGTCACTGTGACCCCAAAATCGTGAAATTGTTAAAAATCTTGATTTTTTGTGTCCATTGAGAAATTACGGGGAGATGGTTTGTCATGTACCAAAATTTAGGTCAAGGTCACTGTGACTCGAGAATCAAGAAATCTTTGAAAAGTACTTTTTTTGTGTGTCAGTAGATACATTACGGGGACATGATGTGTCACGTACCAAAATGTAGGTCAAGGCCGAATATCAAGGTCACGGTGACCCCCAAAATCATGAAATTCATAAAAATCGTGATTTTTTTGTGTCCATTGATACATTGACGGAAGACGATGTGTCATGCACCAAAGTTTAGGTCAAGGTCAAAGGTCAAGGTCACTGTGACCCCAAAATCAGGAAATCATTAAGTCACATTTTCATATGCCTGTCGAAGACGAGCTCATGTAATGCGATGTTGCGTTCTGTCCATTCATCCATGCGATATCTCTAGTTTCAAGGTATGGAATGGTATCAGATACCTTACTCGCATGGCGAAGAGGAGACATACATCAATTTGTCAAATGTCAAGGTCACAGTCCCCCAGAATTGAATCAAGTTTAGCTGACTATATGTGTTAGGTTGGAATATTCAGAGTTCTCTCCCCTACATGTATATGGCATTTGTCCTGTGGAGTTGTCCCCCATGTTTGAAACCGCTACATTTAGTTAAACTGTTGTGAAATATGAACTTCATACCCGTTTATCAACTCAAGAACAAAGGTTTACTTCATCACTTTCTTCTTCCTTCATGAAAAATTCTGTCGTCTGAAAGAAATCCATTTGCAGGAAAAGTACTATTTTCTTGTGTTTGACTATTGTCGATTTCATTGTGGGATATGTGAGCTCTCGGTTCTTGCTCCAAGGTCACCTAGTTTCCAAGAGTTAAGCTCATTTTAGTTTATCATTCAATTTTGGATGTGATATGTTACATTCTCAGAAGCACAAAATTGTAGACCTTTTTCCGGATTGCTAGCTACCAATTGGAATCAAGGCGATCAAACAACCTTGAAATTTGGACCAATGTAATTCCAGATATACGGGCGTATATTGAAGCCCTTTGGGCTCTTGTTTTTTAAAGCAGTACTAAACGTTTTAACTTCGCTACACTGGAACAACATAGAGGCTGCCATGCCTGAAAAATAGTGACGTCAGCGTACACTAGTTCCTGTGCCTCTGGAGGTAAAAACGCGTCAATTGGCAGAGGTGCAGTATTCGAGACCGTAGCTTACAAACATGAACGAGGATGATAGTGCGACGTGTCGGGATTGCCTGGCACATTAGGATAGCCAAATGCAGAGCAGCTTGGCATGGTAGAATATCTGCTAGTATCGGGCCGTATTCTACATCAAAACTAATCTATAACATTGCATCTGCCAGTCGGGGAACACAGAAGTGCATAAAAACGACCATGTGCGGCCATGTTATCTCGGCGCATGGAATGTCCGATGACGTAGGAGGTTATCGGCACAACTGAATTTTATGCTTTCCCATTGGTTTAAAATCCTGCCAAAAATAAACATGGTGGGGCCCTCAAGAAATTCCAAATCACAGTATTTTCTATGTTTGCGTCTTTCTCATTCATTGAAAAAAAAAATGGAAAAAATCTTTGTCACAATTTCTACCCCTCAGCCCATAGGCTGTGGGGTCTTGTCGTTGCCATGTACGTACGTCCGTCTGTCCGTCAACATTTTCTTGTCCGCTGAATATCTGCAGATCTATCAAATCGGGCCTGACCAAACTTTGGTGATAGCTTCCTGAATGTTGGCTGATGAAATGATTAGATTTTCAGATGCAGGGATTGAAAAGTAGCCGTTTTACTCGCCAAATGCGAGTAGATTTGTATTTTGGCGACCAGAAAAAAAAGTATGGTGATGGTTGTTTTTGTAACGAGAATAGATTGTACGTGTTCTACAGCCCGATGATTTTGTTGTCAAGGAAGTCCCCTCAATCTCCGTGCAGTTGTCTTGTTTCGTATGTAGTCATGTTACGATACGCAGGGCACACAGTTTCGGAAACCGGCGTTTTCTATTCAAGCCGTATGCTGTTTGCCTGGTTTGCGATATCGCCATGTGACAGAGCCTCATTTTCGATTCTATCGAAGTTGACATTTCCGCCATTTTTAGCTGCATTCGGTGACAATAGAATGGCATGGTCGAAGTTTGTAATAGCATTATTCATCCTCGCGTTTGTGATTCCTATAACCATGGCAAAGCAGTCCAATCTTGTGCAGTTTTTGACCAGCAAACGGCAACTATCCAGCGGTTCAGTGTCTGGTGGTGAAGGAAGTTCGACTGTTAGTTGGGAAGAAACCGATCAACAACAACCAAATAAAAAAAAGTTGCATCGCAGTTTTCAGCAAAACTGAGCGGAAAAAAGACCGTGGTTTTAGTACGACGGTGGAAAACAAACTCATGTTTTGTGAACTTTGCGAATGTCCTGCTGGTAAAAAAAACCCCATCTAATTTCGTAGATGTCACTTGACAACTCTTACATGTACTCACAAGTGACATCTACAAAATTATTGTGTGTCCCAACTAATCTATTGAGAACGTTTTGTTTGTCAAAATTTAACCCAGAGAATGACCACCCAAAACAGGAAATGTTTCTAACAGATAGTTCTACTGAGTGCTGTTTTGTAATATTTTGACTGAATACTATAATATTTGCATTGTACTAGTGACATAAGTTTCAGAACGCAACAATATATATTTCTCCAAAAATCGGACAAAAGGTTCACAATAGATTTGTTGGGACGCACAGTAGACGTTTTTATTAATCCTGTTAATCTGATAAAATTTAATCATGTTAAATTTTATTAATTTGTTAATCCTGTAACAGCACAATTATCTGTAAGTTACAGGTAAGGTAATTTAAAATAGAAGACAACATTGAAAGCAGTTGGTCATTTTATTTTTTAAATATCTTTCGACTTTATTTCTTCCGATTTACACCGTAAATAATTGGCCCCTAGAAGTATAATTTGGCCCCTAGAAATTTCTGATCTAGGGGCCAATGGCTACTAGGTCATAATGAAACATTTCAACCCCTGTAATGGCTATGCATGATTTTTAGAAAGGTGAGTTGTCTCACCTTTATTATGCTATCTAGAAAATTTCTGATTTTAGGGTTGTCCGAAGTACACCTATAAAAATAGTTCCAAATTGTTTATTCTTTCTCAGACCAGAATAGTTATCCTTCAGTGGTTGACAGGCTTTGTAGGCCTATATATAGTCAGTTAGCATGTACTTGATCCCTTACCTGTATTAAATAATACTCTGTTAATTGTTTTCCTTCAAGATATCAGATTAATACGCACTAGAGTATGGAAGCCTGCTATGGTCACTCTTCCAAACATTGACCTCAGCTCAGAGAAATACAGTTCAGAAGGCAACATGTACATGTATGTGTAAAGAGCTGCCCTGCCATAGCTCTAGGGTCTATACATGTATCTATGCTGGGTCTAGTTTCTGATGAATGGAAGTGGTCAAGCTAAAACTAGGTCATCACATGGACTGGTGTTAGATATATAGGTACATGTTTGTAGTGAAATTAATGAATTAATTGAATTTAAACTCAGAAATAATATTATCTGACATGTCTGAGAACTGAAATATTCTGAGATGGATGCCACTTGTTTCATGCACTCATGTGTTCTTATACTTTCATTCAGTGCCAGTACCGGGTGTATGTATAATAGTATTATCACTACATACGGATCAGCTTGGTATTATGGCCACTTTTTCATGTGTTTTTGGGGGCTTTTTCAAACAAATAGATACTATTTTTAATTGAAACTAAGCAGCTATTCTTTTGAGTTTTACTATCTCCACTATTGCAGCTAGTCTATCGATAGTCTCTGAAAATGATATTCGGGTATCACAATCAGTTAAAAACTATTTTTCCTGTAACTGTTAGCCATAAATTACAAAACACTAATTTACAAATGGAAGTACAGTGCAGTAAAATCTAGATTATGCAAAGAGAAGTTCACTTGCGATGGATGGTATCTGTCATGTCTGTCCCAACCCTCAATCAAGCAACAGCGTTTATCTTCTGAGCCACCTTTCTATATATGCCCATGGGCCTAGTTAATTATTTTTTTTATTATTTATTGATGGCTCAGCTTTCGCACTGTTATCTATGCCCATCGGGAACCCTTGGTTGCATGTTTCATTGTGACTTTTGAAGGTTCCCTGATACAAGAAAGCCTGGTCCAGTCAAGATTATCATTGGATGGAACTCCCCACTTCCCATATATTCTGGGAGCTTACATGATGCTACACTTGTTCAACCTATGCACTACCCTCGGGAGGATTTCCCCACCCCAGGGGCACTAAATGTTAAAGTTTTGAACTTTTTTCCTATCCACAGCTTCTCAGCCTCGTGTGATATGTATGACATGCAGTGTACATTGCTTTTTCACATACACATGCTGAATCACCTAAAATTTATCCCTTTATAGTAATAACTAACAGGTTGGTGACATTATTTTATTTCAGTACTTGTACAAGAGGAAATAACCGGCAGCGGGTTTCCGCAGTATCGAACCTCTGTTAGGCTTGAATTTCGCGTCGCCTTAAAGGACAACATTTTTCTTAAATTTTGCTATTAAATCATTCTACTCCACATCATATGATTTATCCTAAAGCTTTTGCACAAAACATATTTTATTTCAGAAGTGTAATATGAAATAACTGGCAGGGGAATCCCTGCAGTATCGAACGCCTTAAATGAAGGACAACATTTTTCTTCAATTTTGCTGTTAAATCATTCTATTCTACATCATATGATTTATCCTAAAACTTTTGCATGAACCATATTTGTGTCCATACATTTAACTGGTACAACATAATGCTTGAATTTATATCATCGAACATGTTACTGTATCTTGGAAATTATTTAAAACAAGTGATTAAGAGAGTCCATGTTTAGCCTGATTCTGGGCAATTTCGAACCAGTTTGCATACCTGAAGCTTTATCGGATAGATATTGAGGCTCCCAGAAGCTTTATCTAGGAGTATTTCCTTCAGAAATCCTTTCAAATTGAACAACAACAATGACACTTTCGTTTTTTGTTTCATTTGAGTTTTGGGCGCCCATACATTTTTCGAAACTAAATTGGCTCTAGATGCAGCCCTGATCCTACTGGACTAAAAAAAAAACAGGCTGAGGGGTCCACAAGGTGCTTGCCTGAAATTCATGTTTTAATCTATAGGGACTCTTGTATAATGTTTTACCGCGAGTTTACGTTCCCTTTAAAGACATCTTATGCAATGCATGTTTGCTGAGTGTAGACAATAACGGATAGTCGAGGGGTATTGGGTCCCATTGAGGTATTTTTGAATGATGTTCCATACATTTGCAAAATTGTGTATGTCTGATTTAAAATCGCCACAATTTTTTTATTTGTCATTTTCTGACATACTCTTTTAATTGCACACATATTTGAGTCTGATCGAGGCATCGTCCTTCCCAGCTTCCTGTTGATGCTTATATTTGAGTACATAATCAGACTAAAGTGCCACACCATGGAAATTACTACAGGTCTTCAAGTATAGAGTTTTTGTTAAGCTTCTGACAAATAGTTAACATTTTGTATTGAAACTTTGTGAGAGAAATCTGCTTTTGTGTACTTTTTGTGCACAAAGAGGTTTTAAGTTGTGCCTTTTATCCCAGATGAAAAAAACCACTTTAGGGGGTCACAAGTGAGTGAAATTGGTATTATGGGTGTTTCGTGAAATACATGTAGATCAATTTTTCTGGAAAATTATGAAAATGTTTAATTTGAATAGCCTTTTTGTACTACTACATGTAGTATAGTATTCAGATGACAAGGCCATCCTTAAAAATGTTTGTTGGCTGTAACCCGACCCTACCTCAGGAAGTTGGGTCGGTAGGTACATGTAGGTAATTTTTTTTCTTAAGGTCAGGTTTTCCTTTCGGAGAGGGTGGAAGAGGTTACATGTAGTGTGATTTTGTCCAGATACCAAGGTGATTTAAAATATACTTTTTATCTGGCAGCAAAATTATTTCAGTATAGAAAACAAGGTAGGTATCTTCAAGGTAGAAATAAAGCAAGATATTGTTAAATTCAGGCAAGTGTTTTATTTCTTAGAAGACATCGACATGCTTGAAATTACTCTTGACAATGACTAGTGACTACGGTAAGTTCCCTAAGTATTCGTGACGGGAAGTGAATATCGCAGTCGTGAAAAACTGAGCACTTCCGAATAGTTTGTGCAGGTCAGTTCAGAAAAACGGACGTTTTCGTAAATTAGAGTCCCTATGTTAAATGCTCATACCGTTCGACATTGAAAGGTCACAATACGTCGACTGTGATGTTTCTTTAATTTTGTGATATTTTAGCATTCTAAATGATATAAAATCGACAACCACGAGACATTTACTATACTTTTGTGTGTAACATGAAGCCTAATATACTTCATCGAAGTTCAGTGGTACGGACACGTGTGGTCGAGGGGAAACCCGGAAGCAAAACCCGAGAAATGTTTGTCGTGCATTTAGATTTGTCAGGCAATATTTCGCCATTTATCAAAGGATAAATAAAGTACTGATTGAGGTAGAAGGAGATCTACATGTAGCATATTTCCCCTTATATTCATTATTTAAATCGTGGAGGTAGAAATGATTTAAATCCACTGCAAAATATAAATCATCTATAGAAAAATCAGGTTTCCCCGTCGGTTCTCAGTCATGCTTTCATCGGACATCCGGCCAATTTAAAATCACAAATTCGCGTAGATCATATTGTATTGGTACATACGGGAGCATATTCTGTCACTTTGACATTCTGATTCTTTATTTTCTCTTCAGGACATACTTGAAACCTTGCAGAATTTTTGTCACGGCCGAGAAGACTAGGCTCAACTATCGCGGTGACGCCAATGATATTTACGGGAAAATATTGATCTAATGAAGAAACACAGATTACGTCATTTTCAGATTGAGAATCAAACCTAATAATTTCTTGATTGCTCTTCATAGGGAAATATTGTGGAAGGGCTTTTCAAATTGTTTATGTCAATAAAACGAACAGCAAATTAATCAAGCGCCTGACACTATTTGGAGGCCCATATCAGGGCCAACTCGGCTAACACCCATATCAGGGCCAACTCGTCTGAGACGATATACAATCTTCCCAGCTGGAACGAGCTCATCCCGCCAAGTAAAGCGGCTAAACGAAAGACATGAATTGCTTGCCCTTTCTAACAATTCACTTTATCCCTTCGATCCTTGATTAACAAATGTATGAAAATACTTTTATAGAATTGGGTGGGGTCTGTAGAATGAAAGTTTCAACATGCCACGTGTTGTTTGTACATTTCCCCGCCATACGGAGTTGCAATAACATGATCACGTGATCAATACTTGGATAGCATAGCACGTGGGCCAAACTTGCGCTTGTACACGGTTCCAGCTTAATAACATATTCAGCTAACACAACCTCAATATATTATGCCTTCGTAACAGTGAGATCATGTCTCTCACGAAAATATAAAAAAAATGTTTCGAAGCTGAAAAATAATTCTCTTTTACCTCTCTCCGATTATTAATCTGGCTTAAAATATGGCTCGACTGCAGCTATTCTGTCATTTATAGGTCATACACTCACATGTTTACCCAGTTTTATTCAAGTATATATAGGCCTAACATGATACGCATCAATCCACAATCTACGTTTTAATTAATCAGAAAATTGGTTCGATCTGTTCCAGATGTAAATGTATTCTGGAATATTTCCTTTCCTTCTATGATAATTCTCTGAATAATATCCTCGTTTCTATTTTATCCAGGGGTGATTGAAGAGAATAAATCTGTACTATTGTATTTTATTTTCTTATTTTCAGACTTCCAATCATCAGCCCGTGTTGACAACCGCGATCAAAGACCGGCGACTAGACGGATACACCAACCAAAAATTAAAACTTGTGACCGCGAGTTGGGATCACCTGTAAATAAATATTTTTCGTACAGTTCTTGTATATAAATGAATTTCTTAACTAAGTACGTAAACAGATATGTTACTATATTTTCAGTCTGAAGAGAAAACTGATGACGACAAAGAAACGGGCCACAGCAGGTAATCCGGCGACCAACAGAGACGTCGCAATTTTGAAGAGATTGAAATTTTCTCGAATTTTTCAGGTTTCAGTAAAAACCTTGTCAATGTACCCTGTTACCACAAACACTCCTTTGGTCCTGAACCATGCACGTGGTACAGTCGGGGTTAGTTTGTCAGAATTCCTGTTCCGCTGACGGCCCCCAGTCCGTTCTGGTGCACCATTCGGCATCATACATTACTTACCTCATACATCGTACATGCCAAATACAAATAGGATACATGATTTCTGTAGATTAGCATAAGGTGTGAAAGAGTTCATATCTGTATTATTTCATCAATATACTTCACATTAAATATATGGTTATGTCATTTACACAATTGGGAATGAAAGCAGATGGAGCAATTGAATGCCTTTCCGTCAATGAACATGAATACAAAGTATTTGTAAGTTGCTAGTGGTCATCCGATCTGCTCTATTCGTTTTTCATTGGCTCTCAGTTGAATACTACATTGTCAACTCACAGTAACTACAGTGGGTTATACTTATAGACATACATTTCATGAAGTTTATTCTAATATAAGCATTGTGTGGAGATGTGTTGATATAGGCTAATTCTGTACACCAATCTCAAATTTCGTTATTCACTGATGGGGATGTACGGACAGGTGGGACATTTGAATGGCTTTCCTCCATTATGCTGTTTGTGGTAAGTTACGACTCTCGGATTCTGTCTCCAAATCAGAGTTATTATGCTCAATATCAATCGCCATCTGAAAAAAGAAAAAGAAGAATTACTGACTTGAATTCATCCGGAATATCAATAATGAGCGTAAACTTGACGGGTTCAGGGATTCATACACGTCGGTTTTTGCCACCGGTATTCGGTGGCAAAATTCACTAGGAAACTCAATTCGGACTGTAAAAAACTGAAGTGTGTGCATTTAGCACAGTAAATATTCAATTTCTCAGCTATAAACTCAATTCCGGTGAATGCTAAAACTCGTAATTCGACCAACAAATCCGTTTAAAAATTTTTTTAGACGTACGCGCGTCATTTATTCAGAAAAGTTCGTTAAAACGAGTAAAAACGCACCTTGTTTACAAGATCGTTTACGGGAACACATTCTCCACGTTCGAGATAAAATAAAAATAAATTGAATGGCAACAACTCTTGTCGTGTTAGTTTCCCTCAATTTGGGTCACGTAGTAGAAATGCGTCGACGTTATTGGGTAAAATGGTCACTTGTTTTAAAGTCTTTTCATTCAACCCCGCGAAAACCTGATCACCTGACGTAACCCGACTTTCTGATTGGTCAACCATAAATATCGCTTGAGTACCAATGCGACAGAATCACAATGGTGTTTGGCTTCGCTCACCGAAACCACGCGTCGCGTAAACAACAGGATTTTTACCGAATGTTGAATAAATGTTCAGTATTCTTTATCCTAAGTGTAATTAGGAATACATATCGTGACATCTTTAAGATTTTAGAGGAGTTATTTAGTCGGAATGAAGCAAAACAGACCGTCCATCGTTAGTAATCTGAAAGTGATAAAATTTCTTACGTGAGTTTTACAGTACAATATTTTTGCCAAATTGCGTTCCCTAAATATTTCTAAAGCTGTAAAATGCCAAATATGTTCCGAATGTATGTTCAGGGGTTCAAATTAATGTATCGTGCATCAAATATCATCCATTATTTCATTTTATTTGTCAATTCCAACGACTTGACAGACAGCGTTTTTGAACCCATTTTGAAAGGTTCAACACCTCGCACTCGGAAATCGACAGCACTAATAGTAGGGTTAAGAGACAGTCAGGAAGGAGTAAAACACGTTCTTAAAATGTCAAGTTTTATCTTGGATATATTTCCTGAAATGAATTTAGTAAATTGTCATGTACATTGAGTCATTTTGCACAATTTCCACTTAAGAAAAACCAATCCATTCATACAACATGAAATCTCTAGATTCAGGTGATCGATTGGTTACGTGGTTGATCTACTAGGAGATCAAAGAATCGATCACCTGGACCAAAAATCAGGGGATCAATTTTTTTTTATCACCCCGTGCTGTCTTATTTCGAGGCCTGTTCAACATTTTAGGAAAAACCCCTGATTGGGATTAAATATCGCAATTCAGATCTCGTTCATTCCAAATTAGGAAGGATATGGATTATTTAAATTGATAAAAATATTTTCATAACTGATCAAAACAATGGGAATTGAGCCATCTCCGATAGACTGCACCCCTAGAAGACTGATTTTGTGGTGATAGAATATTCTATTCTTGTTCAAATAAATTAAGACAGTTCAATGATTATGTCAAATTTGAGGTTATATTACTTTATTCTAAGCTTTAAACTCTATCTCAGAACCATTAAATATGGCGGCGGCAAAAACACAAAAAACTCAATAGCAATCAGGACGCCGGTGGCAAAAACTGATAAAAACTCAATTGAGGTAAAAAAAATACTGAAATTTCAGTATCCGGTGGCAAAATTTTGGACTTCTATGAATCCCTGGGGTTGCATATCATTATTGCGGATTTGGATGTCTTTCCACCGTTATGCAGTCTGTAATATGTTACGCGTCTGGTTGTCTTTTACACTGTACCTCCAAAATAGGGAATTACACCCGATATAAATCACCATCTGGAAAAGAAAGATGACAACAAATTTCTATTCAGTTTATGTTCGGTTGAATAATTATTTATCACAGTTTGCTTGCTCGTGAAAAGTTGAATACAAGAGCGCAAACTTTTTTCGGTATATGCATCACCGCGAATTTTACGGCCGTAAAATATTCTGAAGCGCCGTGTTCGTTGGAAATGATACGTTTCTAAATTATTTTTGTCTGAACAGTACAAAAATATGTTTTCAGTATCATAGCTGGGAATCTCAACATTCGTGTCAAACGGAAGAAAAATCCAAACAGGTGCATTTCTGGTTTTTGGGTAAAGCGCACATGGCATACAGTCGCCAAAATTAATGCAACTATATCCAGATCGTGTGCGGTTGTATTTCATTTAGATTGTGTACCTATCAGGACTCGGGGATAATAGTTCAGTTGGAAGATCCTATCGTATATTTTTGAAAAATGGGGTTGATCGTAAATCTAAAGATGGCAGTATATTTGGATATATTGATCAGTTGGGACCGCAAAAATCAATATGAATAAACAACAACAACGGCAGCTTTGTTGAGTAGTCATTGTACAGGACGCTCACAGATGTAGAACAGTTGATGTTAAAATAAACTTGCTGTGTTTAATAAAAGAAATATGCGTATACGGAAAGATTTGTTAACAGACCAAGTTTACATCATGCGACCATGTAACCGACAATGATCTCTACCCCGCGACTAAGGATCCGTATAGTTCAAATGTCTGGTCAAACTTCAGCAATATATTTTGTAAGACCGAATGAAACGCAACTTCCAGTTCTTCATTTTGATATTTTCAGTATAATATCGAACGTATGCTCTCTTCAATCGGCAATGTTTAATATCGCACGTCCCCGTAAACCGGCAATATTCTCAATTTAATGACAATGAAAAATCGCGGTTCAAATATTGGATACATTTCATTTGAGACATGATGAAAATCAACTTAGTTGTTACAATTGGTTATGTTGAAAGTGCTCCAAAAGTTTGCAAGGTTTATCAAATACTAATTCTAAGGAAACTCGATCTGGAAGTTTTTTTCATCGCACAACTACATAAGCCCACAATATTATCAATCTTGCGACCACGATAAATGGGGGATTTTCGAATAGTTAGGACCGCGGTTTCACGCGAATGGACCGTTTTCGATTACTTAGGGAACAGTGTCACGTGACTTGGCGAAAAATGCCTGTTTTCGAATTTACTTAGGGTCGCGAATACTTAGGAAACTTACCGTAGGTGGTCCCCAAAAAAAAAAATTACAAATACCATACACACTTTGCCAAAATTGTGAAATGAAAAGAAAACAATGCCCACAGTGTTATACAGATGGTTGTTCATTACCATTTGGAGTAGAGAGAATTACCTCAAATTAATCACATAACATCATTTGATTACCGTTCGCCCCCTTCACAAATGTATGGTGTAGTTTTATTGAACACCTTCAGGCTTACATAGTCCCTTTATTCAGAATAGAAATACATCGTAATTTAATTTACTGAAAACAATGAGGCAAATACTAAGTTTCTAACCTGTGATGGGAGCTTTTCGTGGAATTTAGTCCCGAGGTGGAATTCTGACAAGCGTATTTGATGCCGACATCGGAACGTCAAAATTAAGCTGACGGGTTTAATTTTTCAAGACCGCTGGAGCCACCGGCACTATCCACAGCTTTATCGACATAGAGGGTTATAAAGTTTCGGTTAAACAACAAAGCAGTACAGATTTTCTCTATTTAGGCGCACTGAAGTCTTTTCGGATAAAGTAGAAATCCAAACATCATTCAGGGGTCGAAATATGCCCCAACCACCAACAGGACATTTGTAAAAATTGTCCTGCATCCAATTAATATGTATGTAAATTATCTAAAAAAAAAACTACAGGACATGACAATAGATAGTAATTTCTAGCCCTGTCATTGTTGTTGTAACATTATCAGTCTCATCGTCAAACTTAGTCTGGATACCTAACCCACATTATGCTAGCCTATGTCATCCTTCGCTGCATATATCTATGTATCTATCTACGTTATTAATAGAGATGTCAGACTCAGAATCTGTCGGTGTATGGACCCACGAGGTGGTGACAGTCCTAAACATGTCCACGTTCCACGTAGATTCACGACAGAGGGTTTTATGACGGGTTTTAATAACCAACCGTTTTGAAATATTTTCCCTGTCCTGTGTTGCTGCTGCCTCTCGTTGTGTTATTGTCCTCTCGTCTCTCCATCAAACGCAAACACAAAAACAGAAGGGGGAAATTCCCGCCATATACACGTGGTCGACGAAAACTGCATTCCCCAACGAACTGGGCCATGGAGTATATGCCTTCAGAACGTATGATATAAGCTTACATCGCCGACTACTGGAGAGTGAAATATTTCGTGGAGCTGCTTGCTTTTGCTGGGCGAACGTTTTACATACGTTTACCCGAGAGAGGAGATGGGGAGATAACTCTGATACTCCAAAATAAAATAAAAAGATGACCGGTCAGAAAATCGGCGAAAAAAGTTTCCAGTCGGTAGATTTTTGGACACTGGGGTTACGCGCAACAAACTTATTATTAAGGATGGCCTAAATACATGCATTTGTATAGGAATAACAGAGAGTGACATATGCTTCAAAGTACCGCGTTTCAGGAACATGATTGTAAACCATAACGATGGATGATCAAATTCTGGAGGTGAATTGCTGTGATGAATAAGGCTGGTTAGACTTGATACATGTAGTTAGAGCATTTCCACAAAGTGGATGCTCTTATGTTTTCATGAGAAACGGCTCCGCCGGATCCGCCGCCGCCGTCGCGACTTTAAACGTGAATATCTCTGAAACCGTTAAATATTTTTGGGGCAAACTTTGTGTGCTATCTCCTTAGGCCTGGGAAATTTGTCTGGTTGTGTTTTGTTAGCCGCTGCTCACCACTAGGTGGCATTGTAGTCCGGGCATAGGTAAACCTTTCTGTAAACGATTTCGTCTGAACGACTTGTTTGATTTCTCTGAAATTTTATTACAATGGTCTTGAAGGATAGGCAATGTGCTGAAAAGGTTTTGGTGTAGCTGGCATAATTATAACAGCACGTTTTTTGCGTTTCAAAAAAAGAAGTTTTTTGTGAAATAAAAATTTACCATTCGCTTGGAGAAATATTTAAAAATTGTTCTATTCTGTGTTGCCAAGCATAAATGTAGGAATGCCGACATGATAATTTTCTTTTGGTGCGAACCAAATTGCTATTTTATTGAAAAATCTCAATTATCTGACTTCACGTCAAAACTTTCATGACCATTATTATGATTAAAGTTTTTTCCATTGAACTTTTATGTGCCTTCTCCCTAGGGCTTTAGATTTCACCTGCTTGTTTTTTTGTGGTATTTGTTCGTCACTAGGTGGTGCAATAGACATGAATGCAGGTAAACATGTGTAACATCATATCTTCTAAGCAACATGTTTGATTTCCATGAAATTTGAGTATAATGATCTTGCAAGATAGGCAAAGAACTGACAAGATTTTGGTGGTGTTGGCGAAATCATAGAAGCACGTTTTTGCATCTCAAAATAAGATTTTTTTCACAAAAATGGAAATTTACTTCTTTGAATCAAGGAAAAGTAATTCGAGTTTGCGGAACATGAATATAACATTCCCAGTGTTATAATTCACATCCCTTGTATTAACCAAATGGCCATGTTATTTGCGCTGAAAACTTACCTCACTTCCACTCTTTGCATTTCTTGTCTACATGAAATACCACAGTAAGAATTTAAATGACACAGTTATCTCCCCTGCTAGTCACGTGATAGCATAGCTACCCATAATTCCACTTCCTTCTTGTTCTACTGCTTCGTAGGGCTGGAAGTAAACATTGTCAACTCCGTGAAAAAGTGCCTTTTCTAGCGAAACTACTCACAGTTGGATTACCTCAGACGTCTGATTTCCTGCAAGAAGTCCTTTGGGAAGTATTCTAAAAGTTATCAGCGTAAAAATGGCTCAAAATATGTCTCAATTGTCATGCATGTCTTGTGGAGGTGACAAGCCTAGTTATGACCTTCACTAAACGTGTCCGCCATGCCGCCAGGGTAGAATCTGTACATGGGACACGGCCTGTGAAGAGTATTGTGTGGGCGCCCGGCATATTCCAGGTGTATCTGGCCGGTTCTCTGGCAGCTAACGAAGGAAATAGTGTTGTTATGCCTACCAATCTCGCCAACGAGACATATGTAGCACAGTCTCCTCGTACTAGTGTAGGCGAGGAGTCTAGGGGGCTTGTTAGTTCTGTAGCTGGGTCTACGTTAGTCAGCCTATTGGACGTAAATAAAGATAAACAAACGCCCCCCCCCCGCTCACGATGCTTCCATTTCAGGCCAGGCGAGGGGTCAATCAGGTAAGGGATCGACCCGGTTGGTACAAGTGGAAGGAGTAATCGAAGATATGGAATCTGGTACTATGACGACTGTGGAAGTGGAGATTCCTATTGAGCGGACGCCTGGATGTGACGATGAAGGGAAATCGGTGACGGACCCAGGCTTAGCGTGGGAAAGCCAGGGGACTCCGATCGCTCGATCGGAGTCAACTTATGACTACGAAAACTTGGGCAGCACCAGTGAGGGGCCTAATGTTAAGTTTTCATTTGGGTCCGGGGTTGGGAAAATACCTTCCTCGACGCTGTCGAGGCCTGGACTTCCCGGTCGCTCAGTTACGCCTTTAACTGTTGCTTCCGGTTTGTTGCTTCCGGCATGACAGGTCAGTTGCTTCCGGTGCTTCGTCTAAGAGACCTATGGCTTCCGGGTCGGGTCCAAAGGCGAAGAAGGCTAAGAAGAACCCGCCTAGTTCCAAGGCTAATAAGGGTGCTTCCGGCCAACAGCATAGCCAAGCGCCTGCTTCTTTAGAGCCTAGAGTATCTACCTATGGCCATAAGAAGCAGGGTAAGGGGAAATCTAAGCAGTCGAAGAAGGATTCCTGATGTCTCGGGCCGTACCGGGTGGCTTCCGGTATGGCGGGAACACCGAGACATAACGTTTCCAGTTCCCCGGCAACTAGACCTTCCGGTAGGGGGAAGACTGCAGTTGTTTTGGAGGAACTGGATAAGGATCGGGACGGAAGCGTGGGTCATTCGAACGATCAGATACGGCTATCGCCTATTGTTCGACACGCTTCCTCCCTTGACTGCTCATCCCCTTCCGTCTCGTATACCATTACGAACGGGTCATCTATCAGCAATACAGTCCTCTGTGGACAAGCTGATAGAGAAGGCAGCTGTAATAGAGCTTCCGGTTTGGGACACGTCACCCGGGTTCTATTCGCCGGTCTTTCTGGTCCCCAAGAAAGACACGTCCGAGATGCGCATGGTTATAAACCTAAAGCGCCTCAACAAGGACTACCTCACTCCACCGCCACACTTCCGCATGGAGTCCTTCCGGTCTATCCGGACAGTACTCAGACAAGGGGAATGGCTGACTTCTCTGGATTTAAGGGATGCATACCTGCATATCCCGATACATCTGGGGGACAGGAAGTACTTGAGATTCATGGTCGGCAAACGACGCTTCCAAATTCAAGTGCTTCCGTTCGGCCTGTCCACTTCCCCTTGGGTGTTTACACGAGTGTTTACACCAGTGGCACAGTTCCTGCACAGTCTAGGTATAAAGTACCACTTTTATATCGACGACTCCCTGCTAAGGAATGCCTGCAAGGAACAGTTAATCCTAGACACCCAGTTTGTCTTAAGGATATTGACTTCTCTGGGATACATCCCACACGAAGAGAAATCAGAGCTGATTCCTTCACAAAGGCGCAAATTTCTGGGGGTGGAATACGATACGCTACGAGCTCTCGCCAAACCCCCAGAAGATCGATGGCTAAAGATAACAACGAAGATACCTCAGTTCCTCAAGTTATCTCAGGCCAGGGCTTTACACTTTGCTGCGATAATCGGCCTCTTGACGTCAACACAGGACGTAACACCAAGAGGGCAGTTGCAGCTTCGTCCCTTAATGATTTACTTCAATCATCAATGGGTCGAAAGGCAGTTGAATCCGTGGATACCTGTAACACCGCTAGTCAAACAATGCCTCCAATGGTGGCTGGATCCACTCAACGTTATGCCAGGTGTGTCCCTACTTCCGTTTCCGTTTCGTCTGTCACATCACCTGTTCACGGACGCATCTATGGAAGGATGGGGAGCCCACCTCGAGTCCAAGTCGACATCCGGGTTATGGACAATCGAGGAACGCTCGTACCATATAAACGTGTTGGAGTTTATGGCAGTGACACATGCCATCCGCACGTGGGTGAGCGTATTGACCGACAAGAACCTGCTGGTTGCGACGGACAACACAACAGTCGTGTCCTATATCAACAAGCAGGGGGGGACGAGATCTCCGCAATTACAAAGCCAAGCGGAAATCTTTTTCGGTCTGTGTTGGGACAACAACATATCGGTGTTGGCCAGGCACATCCCGGGGGTACTGAACGTCTTAGCGGATTCGCTTTCACGACGGAATCAGATAATTCCCACGGAGTGGCAACTTCACCCAGACATACTAAAACAAATAGCTCATGTCTGGGAGATGCCACACATAGATCTGTTCGCCACTCGGCGCAACAATCTACTGCCCCTGTTCATGTCGCCGGTCCCGGATCCGTCGGCATATGCAGTGGACGCACTATCGCAGGACTGGTCAAGGATGGTAGCATATGCGTTCCCTCCTCCAGCTATCCTAGCGAAGGTACTCCAGAAGATCCGCGAACACATATGTGTGGTTTACCTGATTGTTCCGTGGTGGCCAGCAAGGCCGTGGTTCCCGGAACTACTGGATCTTCTGGTAGATGTACCAAGACAGCTTCCGGTATGGCACAATCTACTGCGCCAGCCCGGAACGTCGATATTCCACAGCCAGCCAGGACTGTTCCACTACCACGTGTGCAAGTGCTCAAGCAGCACTTCGCTCAGGCGGGATTTTCAGCGGAGGTTGGGCGCCGAATGGCACAATCAATTCGACCGTCCTCTTCCGCTGTATACAACTCAAAGTGGGCAATCTTCGATCTTTGGTGTGGAGGGAGGGATATCAATCCATCCTGCGCCACTATCCCTGAAGTAGCAGAGTTTCTATTGTATCTGTTCAGGGATAGGGGCCTGGTGCCCGCTACGGTAGAAGGTTATAGAGCGGCTATTGCTCAACCTATTCTACTGGGTACTGGGATTAATCCCTCGACTGATCCAAACTTATCTGCACTAATCAAGTCATACAAGATAACTGGTCAGTCGGCTGTTCCGAAATTACCTAAGTGGGACTTAGCCTTAGTACTTCGGCAATTAGGAGAGCCACCTTTCGAGCCAATAGAAGCTATTGAGCTAAAATATTTATCATACAAAACTTCGTTTTTGTTGGCTCTTGCTTCGGCAGCTAGAGTGTCAGAGCTGCATGCGCTCGATAAAAGGAACATCAGACACTCCAGGAACTGGAGCAAGGTAGTTCTCACAACGGTTCCTGAGTTTGTGGCCAAGAATCAAGCCCTCTACGATTCCATATCTCGAGAGTTCACAATTCCAGCCTTATCTGATTTCCTTTCGTCCGGTCTTGAATCAGACATGTTAATGTGTCCGGTTCGGGCTCTTGCGTGTTACCTGAATCGTACAGAGGAGATCAGAGCGGGAAGGAGGCGTTTGTTTATCCCTTTCGATCCCAAAGCCAAACAAGAAATAAGTAAAAACACTATCTCGAGTTGGCTCAAAAATACGATTCGGCTAGCGTACTCCACGGCTACTGATAGGCAAGCCACGCTTGTAAACGTTTCGGGTCACGAGATTAGGGCATTAGCGGCATCATGGCCTCTATGGACCAACAGATCGGTGACAGACATTATGAGGGCGTGCTACTGGAGGTCAAACACGACATTTGCCTCCTACTATCTCCGGGACATGACGTTGGCATGTAACGACCTCTATTCCATCGGCCCACTTGTGACCGCACAGCGGGTGTCAGGGGGACCGAGGCCAGCAATATAGCTACAAAAGTCCGGGCGTACAGTTGTAACCCTGCTTGCGGGTGAGTGCATTTTTTCTCTCGGCCCCTTTCGAAAAAAAGGGGGGGGGGGCGTATCTTGCATCTCAGCCTTGAAGTCAGAGTAGCAACAGAGGTTCCCTGTGTACCATAGGCATACAGGTTATTACTGTTGTATGATTTCATGGATCCTCTGTGAGGTAGAAGATCTATGATTTCTACTCTGTACTAGTCACTATGTATGGCATTTATCACTAACCACGGATTGTATCAGTTTGCCCACCTACCTTACGGTGGCACTCTATGCAAAGAGTGGAAGTGAGGTAAGTTTTCAGCGCAAATAACAAAAAAAATTCACAGGTAAATTTTCTGTTATTAAGCTAAAACTTACCTCACTTCCAGTGATGCCCACCCAACCTCCCCGCTATGATACATCCAGACCATGTATCGCAGTGGAACAAGAAGGAAGTGGAATTGTGGGTAGCTATGCTATCACGTGACTAGCAGGGGAGATAACTGTGTCATTTAAATTCTTACTGTGGTATTTCATGTAGACAAGAAATGTAAAGAGTGGAAGTGAGGTTTTTTTTTGTAATATGTGAAATTCTTATGACTTCAGTCCAATATCTACATTCCCCAGGCCACATCTGAGGATTTGGCTTCATCGTGTAGTTTCGTGATATTGTTCATCATTGGGTGGCACTATAGACAGTAAACTTATATAGCGCAATTCATTGGCATTTTATGAAGTTTGTTGTCAGACAGACAAAGGATTTCAAAGGACTGAAAGGTGTTTTTTTTGTTTTTTTTTTGGTTGAAATTGAAGGGTCACCTCCCATACGGATTTGCAGCCCATCAACATAGTGCTTAATTTATATCTCATTATACATTCTTTTTTACAAATTCCTAATTTCATTAACATCATGGTTTAAAAATGGATTGAAAGGACATTGGTGCTGTTAGCGCTGGCATATATATTTGGCAATGGGGGTATTGACAGCAAATATATCTAAATCTAGGCTACATCAGCCCCTGCTCACACACATAGCTAAAATGCAGTCAGGGAAAATATGCTGCCTTCAGTATTCGAGGATTCGAGTGAACTTGTATTCAGGGTATTTTGGTCAAATAGTACATGTAACACTGATCTTCCCCTTTTACCTTGCAGGCAAAATATGATGACATTGTATGCCTGTATGTTGACCATTCTGTGTAGTGGTTGACTCGTTGCATAATGCACTTCACATAAGTGGACTAGTAGACTTCTTGAGTCAACAAAGTAAACACTTCCTTTCCTGAATCAGTGCCACTTCTCTCTACAATACTGATATAGTAATTTGATCCTGTTCATTGGTATGGCTCATAATCCCATTGACAGTTATTTAGTCTCCAGTGGCAGGGTCCAAAATAGAAAACTTTTGATGACCTGCTATTTTTTTTTCTTCAGAGAAAAATCGCAGGTCAAATTGAACATCACCTGCTATTTTTATAATTGGATAGCTATTGTTTTCAACCTGTGCAAATTCAGATGAAAACAGTTAATTTAACAGCATACAGTAAGGATCATTCATTTGTTAATTTTCTTATGCATTTTATCTATCCAATTTCACAGGAAAATAAACTATAATTTGAACCATCTCTTGTTAATATGTATGTACAGATTGACAGCCCTTATTAGTTATTAGAGACTGTCTGCAAGTGAACATTATTTAACATGTTTAATGGTTGGAAGGTTGTCCTCAACCTGATAATGGGTCATGGTGCATAATCAGGAGGAAACTGTAACGGAACAATAACTTACATAAATCAATTTCAGATGACATGATAATGTATTTCTCAATCTCATAAATGCTTTTACAATGTCGAATTAACAGTTCACAATTGTATCATTCACTGACTAGTAGCTGTTTCAATTTTTAAGTTAATAACAAATTACCGTCCATTTGATTGTAAACTGATGTTGAATAATTTTATTTAATGCCTGACCTATCACTGTAGTGTAGATGCGACCGGCCACTGACCTTTTTCTCTTAGGATAGCATCTCTTTCTAATGTCTGGGCTCTTTTATGGGGTTCGCTGTTTGCGTATGTGACAACAGTCTTTTTTGACGTTTGTGGTTCCGTTTAACCATGTTGGTTTAAAATTTCGAACAGACTTTATCCTATCTCCGTATGCTTACATACGCTACAAGTCAACAGACGCTAAGATATTTTTATGTAAAATGGTGTGTTTTGATGCATTTTGACAGAATATTTATACTTTGAAGATATGTAATGATGCCCCAAATGGAACTGAATTGTCCATGTCATCTGTCTGTCCGTTTCTCTGTCTGTTCATCTTTCTTGTCATTCCACATATGCAGCCGGTGACGGATCAGAAGCCAAATGAAAATGACTGACCTTCACCTGTTTTATCAAGGTCAAATTTAGCATTAGCAATAATTTTTAAAGGAGTGAAGATAGGCTCTCCAAATTCATAATAGTTGTGCAGTTGGTGACTGACTAGAAGCCTATTCCAGTTGACTGAACCTATTTTTTCAAAGAGTATATACTGTATAATATGATATAACATGAACTATAGCTAGGCTTTCTAAATTGATACGACATAAGCAAGTGATCATGAACCTGAACTCTATGAATATGACTGATGTTGACCTATTTTCTCAAGGTCAAAAACTGTATGTAAAGTGCCATCATGCACTTCAAGTTTAACATTGTCATCATCATTGTTGTGGCTGTGGTTGTCTTCCAGATCAATCTAGCGAATTTGCATTTGTTGCAACAGCCTCATGCTTCAACAGTAACTTAAAACCATGCTGTATCGGCTGGGTTGTTGAAACACCCACCATTTCCAAGCTCTGACATACTGCATCACTGTCAGAATATGAGTACCATGAGAGAGTGATAGATCACACAGCCAGTGAAGGTTCCCGTTTTACATTGAATGTCGTTATTGCTTGAGTACTATTTAGTAGCATTTTACAACTACAACAATTCGCTGATTTCTAGGGAAAAACTATCGCGAAAGGTAGTTATTTTTGTTGTTTGGCATTTTTATATGTCGGCATTGTTTCAGATAGAAAACAACAGCCTAATTCATATAATCAGGAATGAAAAGGGGGTTAAAATCTTTATGTTCAAACTTCCGTAGGAAAAATAAAAGTGACAATTTGAAATTTTATTTTTATTCGATTTTTTAATGTCGGTGGGCCCATGAAACACAAAATAAATAAATTTCGCCCAGTGGTAAAGAAATCCCTTCTCAGAGGCAGCTGCACTACTACCAGGGATGATTCCTGATTGCTCATCCCCCAGGGGTATGTGCTCGACCCTCTGACCCATCCTAAAAACAATTGCCACACCTAATAAGCAGTCCTTGCGTTTGGAGGCGAGCGATCGCTCTCGCGCACCATCGCGCACCTAAATCATATCCAAGGTACACTGTTTTTCGCGCACCTAGATTCAGAAGATTAAATATAGAAATAAGTAGGCGGTGTCTGCTAACGGCTTTATTATTAAATGAACGGACAGTTGGTGTTCATTTTGCAAACTCTTTCACATTGAAAATCACCGTGAGAATAAACCGAAACGCCTTTAATAAATTTTAATCAGCAACGATCGCCGTCAATTCCAGCACGGCCGTAATTTTTTCGCTTGTTTGACAATCGGTAGTCTCCTGCACAGGCTATTCCTAGCATGGGATCGTGCAATATTTGCCACGTGTGCGGAGAGCTGACAACAATGGCGCTAACTGCAGAAAATCTTCCTTGAACAAGTTGACGCAGCAGACGAAGTTTTCTAAGAAAGATAGATGATTTACACATCATTATCATCACACAGAGTCTGTAGTCAGTAGGATGTCAATAGTCTTGGGCAATATTGAACTGGAACTCGTCTGATCATTCGCCAACCATTCTTCTCGTTCACGTAAATACTATCGGCTGATTATTTTCGAGAACATCCATGCACGGACACTGCTCTTCTCGCATATACTATGCAATGATGATTGGTTCCCGACTATTATTTGCAGGGCTGTGGCTCTGATATTGAGAATGGAGTCGAGTAGCTTTTCTCTTCGTTTTATATTTTAAACCATTAGATGTCGAACAACTATGAATGTGGCAATTGTTTCAGTCTCTGACAATTTCCCCATGTAAATGGCTACCTTTTCTCGTTTTTTGAATAATGACATAACAGTTCAAGCCCCTAGTGAGCTTGAATTAAATGCTCAATCTACTGGTACCCAGCTAATGACTGTTGAAATTCTTCAACACTTTTGATATCACTTGTTTAAATTGAAATAGAATAATTTATTTTCATAAATTTTTCGTCTGAAAATAAATCGAAAAATGAATTAATTTAATCAGAAATATAATATGGTAGGTTAAAGACGTTAAACAATAAAAACAAAATCACTCCCCTCACGAAATTTGGGAGAGCGATTTTCCGCTCTCGTAACAGCTCTCCTCGGTTAATTTAGGTACACTGTTTTTAGCTCACCATCTTTTTACAAAAGACAAGGACTGAATAAGGGGTGTGCCCAAATTGGGGAGATCTAAAGCCCTGTGAGTACCAAATCATGTATTATACAATTATCTGGGGAAATGCTCTTCGCCCGTGTTTCACACGAGCTTTAATTGATAGTATGAATTTAAGTCAGGATTCTGACATGACCAGATCATGAAAAGTACAGGTATCATTCATGTTGTATACAGCCCTTGAAATTAAGAAAATTCTGTCACAGCAAACAAGTGCTAAGTCAGAGCTGCACAAATTGCGTAACCTATTTTTAGCTCATCTGGGCCGAAGGCCCGATTGGCTAATGTCATGGCCTGATTGTCCGTCGTCCTTCGTGCGGTGTGCGTCGTCCGTCGTGCGTAAACATCTTCTTCTCTGAAACCGCCTGGCCGATTAAGCTGAAACTTGGCATGCATGTTCCCCCCAATGAGTACACCAGAATTTGTTCATGCGGTGTCGATATGATTTTAAATATGGCTGCCATGGTGGCCATCTTGAATTTGGTACACCAGTTCCCCTTTGGGTCTAGTTGTACAACATGTGCACTTTAGTCCAATTTGAATATCCAATATGGCCACCAGGCAGCCATCTTGGATTTCCTCATGAAACTTTATCGCGATTTCTCAGGAACTACTGCATGGATCTTTCTCAAATTTGTTACACAGGTTCCCCTTGGGGTCTAGTTGTGCAAGATATCTTTTCTGGTTCGATTCGAAAATCCAATATGGTCACCAAGCGGCCATCTTGAATTTCCTCATGAAACTTTATCGTGATTTCTCAGGAAGTACTGCATGGATCTTTCTCAAATTTGGTACACAGGTTCCCCTTGGGGTCTAGTTTTGCACTGCAGCATACCTTTTCTGGTCCGATTTGAAAATCCAATATGGCCACCAGGCGGCCGTCTCGGATTTCCCCATGAAACTTTATCGCGATTTCTCAGGAACAACTACATTGATCTTTCTCAAATTGATACACAGGTTCCCCTTGGGGTCTAGTTGTGCACTGCAGCATACCTTTTCTGGTCCGATTTGAAAATCCAATATGGCCAACAAGCGGCCATCTTGAATTTCCCATGAAATTTTGTTATCGTGAATTCTCAGGAAATTACTGCATGGATCTTTGTCAAATTGGGTACACAGGTTTCCCTTGTGGTCCAGTTGTGCAAGATACCATTTTTGGTCCATTTCGAAAATCCAATATGGCCGCATCTTGAATTTCCCATGAAACTTTATCATGAAATCTCAGAAAATTACTGCATGGATCATTTAGTGTTCAGGGGGGACCACATGTTAGAAACTCATCTATTGCAGTTCTTTATTAAAAATTTATTACAGCTGCTTTCTCCAGTTACAGCCAGATGAGCTACAGTGCCGTGGCACTATCTTTTATGTTATGCAATGGTTGCACAAAACACTTCTGGTAACCCATTTTCTGTTCGCCTGAAGATGAGCTGTACATATATATCCAACATTGGAATGGGTTATGCCAGGGTGAAACGGTTGCCCAAGAATTGCTCAATTTTTGCAGCTCTGTAAGTCACACCTAATACATGTAACATCAGTTGAAATTTGCGATCGCAAAGTAGCCTACTTTGGCTGTGGCATTTTAACACCACTTCAACAGCTGAATGTTTTGACTAATTCTGGAAATCCACTTCGGCAAGAATATTGTGGTACTTAATCATTCACTCACATTTAACACCATGTTAAAAATTGCTCTAGGAAACTGTTTTTACCCCTCGGCCAATTTTGGCCATGGGGTATTGTCGTCGTCTTGTACGTCCGTACGTGAGCAAGATAGCCGGAGAACGGTTCCACTGAAGAATTTCAAATTTGGTATGCTTATTTACCTAGTCAAGGACCAGAAGCCTATTGAATTGGGACCTGATTGGGTGAAAACTTTGGCGGCCATCTTTAATTTTATGCGAAATGGATAATGATCCATATCTCAGAAACCATTCAACTGTTCAATACGAAAGTTGGTATACATCATCGATACATCAAGCAAATTTCAATGAATTACCAAACCGGCTTTTCTGATTAGCTGGAAATCCTGGAGGCCATCTTTAATTTATGCGAAATCGATAATGATACATATCTTTGTTACCATTCAGTTTTATCTGAAAGTTGGTATACATCATCGATACATCCAGATACTTTGAATCGGGACCTGATTGACCGAAAACCTTGGCGGCCAGCTTTAATTTATGCAAAAACTTTGATGATATATATCTCTGATCCAATTTAAGTGTTCTATACCAAACTTGGTATACAGCATCGATGTATTAACTGACTTGCAATGAATAACCACATCAGTTCCTCTGAGTGGGGGAAGGATGGGCGGCCATCTTTAATTTATGCAAAATCATTAATGATCTCCTCCTCTGATACCGTTGAAGTGCTCGATGTAAAATTTGATATACATCATCGATGCATCAAGAGACTTACGACAAATGACAGTTCTGGTTTCTCTGATTGGGCGGAAACCTTGGTGGCCATCTTTAATTTCTGCAAAATCTTTAATGATGTATACCTCTGATACCATTTCAGTGTTCTATACGAAACTTGGTATACAGCATCAATGTATCAAGAGACTTTCAATGAATAACCACATCAGTTCCTCTGAGTGGCGGGAAGGATGGGCGGCCATCTTTAATTTATGCGAAATCATTAATGATCTCTATCTCTGATAACGTTCAAATGCTCATTGATGCATCAAGAAACTTATGTAATGAATACCGGTTTCTCTGATCGGACAGAAATCTTAGGGGTCATTTCTAATTGCAAAATTTTTGATAATCTGTATATTTGTGACTTGACTGCTTGGTGTTCCTGACATCTTGATTCAAATTGAATACATTATGAATGTACCCAGAGCCGAGGGGTTTTTTGATGCGCAGCTTCGTATTGCCTTGGCAATTGCTCAATGTCATATTGAATTGTGAGGGCTGTTATATACATACAGGTGGATGAGATTGTTCATGCTTTGATCAGGTATCGCTGTAGATACTGTACAATGAATACATGAGCTATCCAGATTGTTCTGTTTTATCATAACTTGTCAGCATAGATGCAGTCACACTGTCGGGGTCAGAGTGATCGAGGCCGACCTGTCTGTCTACAGACATGACAGATCTAACTGATGTCAGACACTGATCTATCCATCTCTCCCATGTCTCTGCCTGCCCATTTTTGTCCCCATCTCGCTATTGCAGACTCCTGATACCATACAGTGCACAGTATCGAGTAGTTAAGGATTCATTCCTGGCTTGATCTCCAATGGTTTTTCTGTTGGACAGCTTCCATTTCCCGAGGAGTGCTGCAGTCAAATTTCCCAGATGATGAATATGTTCCTTATCAATTTTCAATGCGGTATTATCACAGGATGCCATCATGTAGCACACTGCTGAATAATATCCTTTTGTAAAATTGTATACATGTAGATGGTTGATATGCATACATTGTCTGTTGAGTCTACATGTACATGTATACAGTACAGGAAATTATAGAAGCCCAAAACGGAAATGTTTATTAAATTCTCTGAAGTGTTTTCAACTTTTGGGATACATTAAAATTTATTTATCCTCCTTTACAACCAGTCTCGGTAAATTTTGTATCATTATATCACCCATAATAATAGAATAATCAGTGTTTGTCAAACTTTAGTATTTTTGTCATTTTTATATGCCCACCTGAAAGGCGGACGTATTATGTGATGGCGGTTTCCGTCTATCTGTCCATCCCCTCATGTCCTGTCTATATCTGGGACAGCTTTCTATCTACACTACAGTTCCAAATTTTGGTAAGTGCATACTCAAGGGGGGGACAATGTGTTGCATACCAAAATTGAGGTTGTGGTCGGAGGTTTACGGTCACTGGCCTAAAAAACAGGAAATCATTGAACCATTCATGTTCGGTCTATCCGTGACAGTTTTCTATTCACAGAATTTTTTGTGCGTGGATACACTAGGTGGAGACAATATGTCGCATACCAAAATGGAATATAGCAATTTCAGACACTCTATCTGTACTTATGTGAGAAAGCTGTTTCAATTTTCATGGGATGCTGTGAATAATAGCAAACTTAATAAAAAACTGAAGACTATACTCAACTGAACAGCCAGAAATATTCGATCAAGCCATGATCAGGCAATGTAGAATCGGCCATACATGTACATGATTAACTCTCAAACATTTACAAAAAAAAAAGAGCCAGTCCCAAGATGTTTCCCATGCCACAAAGGTCTCGCAGTGAAACATTCTTATCGACTTTGAGATTGTAAATGATTCTTTTTATCCAGCAGCTACTTTAGAAGATCTTTTCAGTCAGGTGAAAGAAGACTGCATGTATCTTAGGTTAACTGAGAGAAATGGGTTTGTTGTTTAAGTTTTAATGTGTGTATGTTTCATGTGTTGGATTACTAAGTTATTAACTTGAATACTTAGAATTTTGTTTGATCGTCGCTACATAGCTGAACGTGATGTTAAACCTTAATTCTCTCTGTCTACAAAAGTGGATGTTGAGGTCATAGGTCACTGACCTAAAAATCCAGAAATCCTGGTAAACTGCTAATTATTTGTGAATGGATTCATTAGGGGTAAACATGTGTCACATACCAAAACTGAAGTCCAGATCAACGGTCACTGTGACCTCAAAATCAGGAAGGTTGAGTGGGTTCAGGTTCCTGTTGCTTCAATGCATTTTGCTGAGAAGCAACAGGAACTTGATAATGTGATGTCTAGCACTGTAATATCACTTGTCTTTATTGCACCATGTAAGTGTCCTGTCCGTGTCTTGTGCGCTGTCCTCAGTGTTTTATAGGGTGGATGAAGTGTGTCTGGTTCCATGCTGCTTCAAAGATTTCTTCTTTAAAGTAGCGGGAACACAACTGGGCTGGGTGCTGCTTAGTTGGTTCGTCGTGATATAGCTGAAATATTGTTGAAAGCGATGTTAAAATTCAATTCACTCACTCACTCAAAATCAGGAAATCATTGAAAATTGCAATTATTTGTGTCAGTAGAGTAATTTAGGAGAGAGTGTGAGTGGAAACACTAGAACAGGTGGAGGCAGTGTACATGTATGGCATACCAAAATTGAGGTTGAGGTCAGAGGCCTAAAAATCTAGAAATCATGGTAAACTGCTAATTATTTCTGAGTGGATTCATTATGGGTAAACTTGTGTCAGTGCTCACATACCAAAATTAAGGTCAAGTACAAAGGTCGCTGTGTCCACAAAATCAAGAAATAATTAAAGATCACAATTTTTTTAGTGTCAATTTTGACACATTAGGGGGAGATGTGAAACACATTCGCAAATGAGGCCAAGGACAAGGTCACCTTCAACCGAAAATCAACAAACAATTGAAATTCATAATTTTGTGTGTTAGAGGAGGGGAATCAATGTGTACAATTGTGAGACGTACATGTATGTAATATATTGAAGCCAATTTTGACTCAGACCTATCAACCCTCGCGCATTTGGTACTTGTCTCACGCTCTCACTCGGCTATATCAAAATCTCGCGCATCTGGAAATTTTCATGAAATTATTTTTAAAATAACCAAGAATAGTTCAAAATTGCTCCATTTCGCAGAAAAAGGAGTCAGTAATTTCAAAATTTTCCTAGAGTTGGTTATAAAGTATCCATTTATAGCATCCGTGAAATGTATAATGTTAGGCTATGAAATAAATATGCAAATTTTTTTTTATGAAATTATTCCTAGAAATTAGCATTTTTGGGGGGATCATGTTGCCTCAGTGGATATACTCAAATCTCCCACTTTGGCAATACTATAACTCAAGAGGTCTGTTGACTGTTATGTTTTATATTCCTGCAATTAGATGAGGTTGTAATACATAGCGAGTTTTATGGGCAACCACATGATTATGAGCTTCAGTCACATATTTTTATACACCTGCTGAATACGAGGTCGTATAATAGCATAGTGAGTTCTATCCATCTATACATGTATGTCCATTAACGGTTGTTGTCCGTACAATATCTCCAGTTTCAAGGCATGGATGGGTGTCAAACGTCTGATAATGTACCTTTCTCATGGAGCAAAGAGGAAGCCATTTGCATATACTTCGCCATCCATAATGGGCTTGTGGATCGTGTCTCCCCATTATGGCAGAGCGATATCTGATACTTACTGTATATAGTTTGGTCTTCGTCCAGCGGAGAACAGGCTCGAGAAATCTGATAAATTACAGGCTTTTCATACCACTTCTAAAACATGTTTTGTCTTGGCTTACAAAGATACATGAATAACTTCCGTATCATCCAAGAGGTGTTGTAGTTAGAACTGTAATTTTGAACAAGTAGGACATCACATGAATCGAAAATGGCGGGTTACATCGGTAGAGTTTAGCTGATTGTCTGACGACATCACATGCTTAAATTGATTTCTGGGGATTCCCCTAAAAGTTGCTGAAAGTAGAGTGAAAATTGATATGCACACTCCCAGGGTCAGTCTTAAAAGTATAGATGACTGAGATGGTCACAGGTGGAGAGGAACCCTATTCATTGTAGGTCAAAAGATCAAAGGTCAAGGCCACAATGTCTCAATCTAATTAAAATTAAATCCTATAGATCCATTTGGATATCTGTCGCTTGAAGGATCTAACCGCCTTGCAGTAACTCTAGTGTCAACCAATCCTGAGAACTCTTCATAGTGCTTTGAAGGGACCATTAATGATAGAGAATTTTTGGTTGACTTGGCCAACTTAGATGCCGCTGGTGGGGCAGGGCCTGACCCAGGCCATTTTTGAGCCCGTTATAATGGGGGGGGGGGGAGGGACGGAGGGAAAAAATCTATATATATATCTTCTTTTTTTTTAAGACTGCCGCGTAGCGTCGCAGTCTTATTGAATCAGCTTGGTCTCATGGGGACCAAAATCGCTTTGTCCGCAAGATTGCGAAAAAACAAAGCAGAGTTGAGACTTACCGTCACAGGGCCAAATGTGGAGAAGATATTGAACTAGAAATTCGTACCAATTTGGGCTGTCTCAGATAAACGGAAGTTTGTTTTTCAAGCCCAAATTGTTTGTGTAAAATTCTGAACCGGAAGCTCAAAATTCAAAATCCCCCCGAAAAAAACGCGCGGAAATGTCTTTGCGCATACTGTAAAATGGGCTCTCACGAGACTTTTACGACAGCTTCTTGGGAGTGATCTCCCTTTATGTAATTAATCTTCTCGCTGAGGGCGCTGTGGTTAGCGAAGCTTGAAAGGCAAAACTAATGGATAAATAAAAAGAACTGCACTAGATTGATGGCACGATCTGGCCTGTATTTCTATCAAGTGTTCATGCCTGGCAACAGCAATTCGATAACCAGAACGAGCGGAGTGATCGTTTTATTGCGGAGAATAAAAGCTGAATTAAACTTTGTCACTGAGTATTTTAATCGGAAGAAAATCGTGCTTGCCAACACGGGCAGCTAACACCTGAATGTTGCGTTGCCCGTGCCGATTTTGACTTGCTCCAGACACGCTAACGTAGCACTCGCGAGTTGATCTAGTGAAGGCAACAACAACAACAACAATTATTTTGCTTGATTATTTGTCATGACATTTTCATTTGGGAACTCGACTTATCTCTTGAAGAATTCAATATTTATTGACTATAACACATTTTTTTTTTGCGCGTGTTTCGCGCGCATTTTCCCATCGATAAAAAACAATTGTTTGGGGCAAAACTCAATTTCAAAATTTCTCAAAAATTCAATTCTTCAAATTCAAGTTTTAATTCTGGGTTTAATACTAACATAGATGAAAAAGTGGCTAACCC
>JAVTVY010018095.1:0-79358 GCA_036873755.1 Hanleya hanleyi
TAGACTATAGGTGTACCCAGGATATGATATTAAGCTCCCAAACAAAGGTATAGCTAAAATTGCGGCTAAACCTATACCGCCGTTAAGTGAAAGTATATCCTTCAAAAAAAAAGAAGAAAAAAAAGAAAGAAGTTGTATTCGTCTGACGTAGTATATCGAATGTCAAATGAGATAGAAGCATTTATATCAAGATGAGAGAGTAACTTTTCTGCACGTCAACCTAATTACCTCCACTTCCTTTAGAAAAAAAATCGAGTTTACATAACTATAGTTTAACCATGGACTTACATATGCCTGTATCATGCTCCTCACAGTGTGCAATGTTGTCATTGTATTTTTCAGACGCGATGATGCATGCGTTCACAGAGACGAACTATATGTTGGCACACTGACGTGAACAAGCCATCCTTTCATGCCATGTAAGGACTCGTGAAGGAGAGCGGATTCTATATTACAGTTAGTTACTGTCCCAGAGAAGAGAAGGTGTTATACTCCATACGGTATACAAGTTGTTCGCAAACGCGGAAAACCCATAGTATTCATAAGATGGCTATCCAAGTGACTAGAAACAGGCGGAAGGTGTTCAGGAGGAAGTGGTTGGAGGTTCTGTTCCTAACGGTTCTAATAACCGGCATATCGTTTGTGGTGTTGGACGCACTTGAGTTACTGGGCGCCATGAGGACCTCATGTTCCCTCAGACTAACCAGAGTTTCCATATGGGGATATAACGGTAAGGGAATAAGTGCCATTCGCGCCGAGGAAAGCGTGTTGGCTTTTGAACCGGTTCCTATAATCGTTGCAAAAACCTACAGGAACTCTCCAAATCGGCCTCTGTGGACAATCTTAGTTGACAGGCGTGAGGGAAACCTGGAACTTCAAGTTATGAACATGAAAATGCGGAGTCAATTTGAACAGATTCTTAACTCCACTGAGAATGCTAATGGAGCACCAGACAATAACAACTCGCTACTGAAACAGAAAACGTCTGCGATAGATGCAAAGTCAGACTCATGATCTAAGACATGACGACAATGTTGCTGTATGGGCCTTCCTTTTCCCCTATATTTTACAGTTCGATATAGGAACAAAACAGGATTGCCTAAGCCCATCGTATTAAGGGGCAGATAACTCTTGCGGTGCCCCCAGATACGCTTTTATTACTACTAAGGCACGGCAAACTCGTTTTGTTGAGAAAATGCACTTACACGATTTCTCGCTTCCCTACATCGTCACGACTTTAGTGAGGGAAGAAACGGAAGTATAATACCGGTATTGCATATTGTGCTGGGTTTTATTATCACTCTTTAGCCTTAGTTATACGCCCGGCTCAGAGTCCATCTGCACGGGAACGTCATATATGTTGTACGATTACTTGAACATGTGGAAAGTTATATGCAGAGAAACTTTCTGCAAAAAAAAACATTCGGATCTGGGGAAGAAGATTACAAACACGAGTGTGGTACAAACCACTTTTCTGACGGTGATATTGAGCGAACGCTGAAACCACCATACCTACGATGTCAAAACACGCATGCGCATGTTTCATTCAGATATATTCGTCTTTTTTTATACCATCCCTGGTCAATTGCGCCTAAAGACACTCAGGATTTAAACAAGAGACAATTTGAGAGCAGATATGCGCCGAAAGACGTCTTAGCGTTTGCAATGCTTTCCTGTCATCTTCTAGACGCTGTGGGTCATAGCCATGCGTTGTTTAAGTTGACATTGTTTAAGAGCGTTCTCTCTCATATAAGACGCTGAAATGGCATTAAAACTCATATCTATAGAAGTTGTACAGTACTGAAGCTAAATTAAATTTAAATGTAATTTACATGCTCTTGTGATGGTTCCACTTTTACTTTAGTGAATTTTTCACTCCAGTATTTCCAGAGAGTTGATTGAGCAAGATCTGCCTATAATCCGAATGATGAGAATGCATTTCGTCAGCATCGTCCGCTTTGCAGAACTCGCTACTAAGGCAGATCTAGCACTCTCTAAAAAACTTAGTTGAAAGTTCACTCAATTAAGAATGAAAGTTGATCCCACTCAAGTTGAGTGAAATTCACTCCATGCAGTTTGAGCTGATAAATCAGTCAAGTTGAGTGCAAGATGATTCCATTCAAGATAACTTAAATGAGATCAATTCCACTCTTACCGGAGTGAAATTTCACTGAAGTGTTTTTTATTGTGCACAGACAAAACATGAGCAGTGCGTCTAACGTCACAGGACCTACGAAGTACAGTAGGCATTAGGACTCTAACGCGAACTGAACTCTTGGAAATCCCCACCCCCAGTTGAAATCCTGCCTATATTAAGATGGGCACCGCCCAAGTCAGAATCACCAGAGATTTTCAGCAAAAGTAGGTCAGCTCAGAACTTGTTGGTAACCGTCTCCTAATGCGCCTTCATTCCAAAATAAATAACGATCGCCGATTTAATTTTACAATTTTTTAATTAAAGGAAACAGATTGAATAATTAAGGTTCAGTAGATTTCAAGCTTTACGTGTGAAAATACATTTACATATCTTTAATGGTTTTCAGTGCCTTTGTCCAGGATCAAAACAACTTTTTGAATCGCATTATTTTCCCAACAATACAACAAATTTTTACATATAGTACTATAGTAGAAAGGTAGCATTTATGTAGTTTACGGTAATTCAACTCAAGACCAACACCTTCTCTGCACAAGATAATAATGATTCTATGTCATTCTCCTGAGCATAACCGGTACAAAGACGAATAAATAGCGTCTCTACATCACGTTGTTATCTAGATATGAGACAACACATTTTGGGTATCGGCAATCTGATGAATGTACTATTCCGGTTTTCTTGTTTCACATTATAATCTATGGCGGTTGATCGGTGATTTTCTTCATTGATAAACCTTAAGCCACCTCAGCTTCGTTGTGTGAATCGGAATTGCATTGCTGTGACACACCAGCACACTCGGTGGCAGTGATTCTGTATCCCCTAATCAAGGAATCAAAATGGATCAAGAGAAATTTAGACATATCTTGTTTACACATGTAATTTTTTGTTCAAATTATATCCAAGTGTGATATATAGTCAATATTCAAGAGGTACAAAAAAAACCCCCAAAGTATGTCCTCATATTTTCACATCCATGCCAAGAAATACTGCATTGAAAAGGGTCCATTTATCCTACCCTGTTTTATCGCTCTAATCAGCAAATGGCGGGGTCATATTTCTGCTGTCAAAATTGTATTTCCCTCCAAAGTCTTAACCCTTGAATCCAAGTCGCACACTCTCTGATGCAAAGTGATGATTGTCCTAACTATCCGATTAGCACATTATGAACATGTCTTTGGTCATAGTGTAGCCTACATATCATAACTCACATCAATGTTTTCTGCTATATTATTTCAATGATATGGTTTAACAATTTAAGTTATGGAAACAGCGCTGATTGTTTGAGGGTATATGCAGTAGTTAAGATTAACCTCAATAATAGGGCCATGTGGCATACAGTGGGACAGGGTATTTTTAGCTGTGGGTAATTTGACCTGAATTTGAAGCCTGATGTGGCCAATGTGAAATAGGATACACGTTAAAGGCTACAGTTCACATATATCTATAACAATATACTGAAGTGTTAATGATCAATCTAATTTTAATCAGAATTATTTCAGATCAGAACTTGCTGGTAACAATGCCTTAATGCACGTTCATGCCAAAAATCAAGTTTCTAATGTCAACGGTTCTCCTTATTTTGCCGACGAAAGGATTCGGATGGACTGACTCATTACCGGACAATTTGCGATCTGTAGCCTACTTCGTAGGAATAAAATTATAATCGTATTTGGCACAAGTGTTACAGCCAAGTTTTCTTTCAAAATTGGAAGTTCGACTCTGGACATTGTTGACTAATATAAACATTTTATGTGTATTACATTGTCACAAACAGGAAGCTCTCCACTGTCACAAACAAGAAGCTTTCCAGAAGCACAGGGGCCGGGGACAAGAGTTCTTGAAGGGGACAAGAGTTCTTGAAGGGGGGGGGGGGGAGAGAGGTAGAGAATATTCATTGAAAACAGCAGCAGTGAAGCACCACAATGAAAACGGTTCAACATGATCCCTGTTGCGACCTCACGTTACGACTCCACATCACTGGGAGAATCCCTTCAACAGTGCTCGATGTCAAATTAATATAATATAATTACAAAAACAAGGGTTCTTGGGACTGCCAGCAGAAGTATATCAATATTAAACACACAGTATTAAACAGCAGTTGAGAAAATTCTGAAAAAGTATGTTTTACAACAAAGACTATGTTAGACTTGAAAAATGATTTGGGAAGTATTTTTAAATATTTTTTTTACTTCTTCAGTAATTGTCTTAGTCTAGAAATTTTGTGTACCCAACATGTGGATCAATTCACAGATATGTGTCAATTGGCAATTAATTATGCAGCTTCTTCCAGAACCAGGCACCATCACAACAGGCTGTGAATGAATGGATCGCAATCAGCAGTTGGTGATTGAATAGAAAGAATCCATGGCATTTCCCTCACTGACTGCTCAAACTGGATTAGATGTATTAGCTTTTAAAACTAACACAGGTTGGCGACAGGAGTGTGACACACAGGTCTGTCTTGGATAGCCCTATAGATTTGGGCTGTCCTTCATATTGGCTGACACGAATTAACAGTGCCTTGGACAATTATTTTGACATAGTAAATGATAAAAATCTTTTAAAAATACTTTCCGATGGAATTTTCTTTTCTGACATAGTCTTTGTTGTAGCAGTGATTTCGTACAATTTTCTTTATTGACTTCTGCTGGCAGTGCAGAGACACTTTGTTTCTGTAATTATATTCTCCAATTTACATTGTTTGTTCAAAGGGGTGTCATATTCACATTCAGCAAGGTTTGGGGAACATTTTGGTCTATGATATTGGCCACCAACTGTATTGCCTATTTAGTAATCAGATCACTCGTGATTCTATGAAAAAAGGTATAGTTGCATATGTCACCCCCTTAACAACATTATTCGAGAAAAAGACACCACTTTGTTGTTTGGACCACCAATAAGTAACTTTCAATGCAAAGTAGCATGGGGGCATTTGTTATAACCTTTAAAGATTTCATCAAATTCAAAGACATCTTTCACTGCAATTATAAAGCCAGGCTAATTTAATTAATGTGTTATCATCGGGAAATTCAATGAGCAACTGTCCTAAAAAACCTGTTTTTGTACTGCATGAAAATCTCCCTCTTTACCAACTATTTTGACATTTCTGTACCAACAATACCACATATTATTCTTTTTTTTTCATCTGGGGGTAGGTGCAAATTCGTACAACAGAAACTATTCACAAGCAGCCATTGTATTATTAACTTAATTGGATAGGCACCAAATTCAAATCTCCGAAGTAAATGCTACAAATGCCTCAATGGCTTCATGATGAGGAAGTGTCCGAGGCTCAGAAATTACGGGACCAGTATCATGCTAGGAAGGATTTTGACAATGCTAAGAAATGGAGGAACAAGGCAAACTGTCGGCTGCATAGAGCCAAGAAACTACATTTTGAAAATCTGATCAATGATAACAACTAGGCCCATGGGCATATATAGAAAGGTGGTTCAGAAGATAAACGGTGTTGATTGAGGGTTGAGACAGATAGTTACCATCCATCGCAAGTAAAATCTAGATTTTATTGCACTGTACTTCCATTTAGAAATTAGTATTTTGTAATTTATGGCTCACAGGAAAAATAGTTTTTAACTGATTGTTATACCCGAGTATCATTTTCAGTGAGTCTGTCACTATTGATTGACTCAGGCTGCAATAGTGGAGACAGTAAAACTCAAAAGAATAGCTGCTTCCTGAATAGCAGATTTCTTTCTTAGAGTTTCAATTCAAAATAGTATCTATTTGTTTGAAAAAGCTCCCCAAAAAACACACGAAAAGCTGGCCATAATACCAAGCTGATCCATATGTAGTGGTACTAATATTATACATATACCCGGTACTGGTACTGAATGAAAGTATTAGAACACATGAGTGCTGATGAAACAACAAGTGGCAAGACATCCATCTCAGAATATTTCAGTTCTCAGACATGTCAGATACATGTAGTATTATTTCTAAGTTTAAGTTCAATTGATTCATTAATTTCACAACATACATGTACATTGTACATATATTCCTAACACCAGTCCATGTGATGACCTAGTTTTAGCTTGACCACTTCATCAGAAACTAGACCCAGCATAGATACATGTACAGCCCCTAGAGCTATGGTAGGGCAGCTCTTTACACATGTACATGTTGCCTCCTGAACTGTATTTCTCTGAGCTGAGGTCAATCTTTGGAAGAGTGACCAATGCAGGCTTCCATACTTTAGTGCATATTAATCTGATATCTTGAAGGAAAACAATCAACAGAGTATTATTTAATACAGGAAAGGGATCAAATACATGCTAATTGACTATATATAGGCCTACAAAGCCTGTCAACGACTGAAGGATAACTATTCTGGTCGGAGAAAGAATAAACAATTTGGAACTACTTTCATACGTGTACTTCGGACAACCCTAAAATCAGAAATTTTCTAGATCTGATAATAAAGGTGAGACAACTCACCTTTCTAAAAATAAACCAGAAGGTATATGGAAAGTTCTTCGTGAGATTGATCTAACATGAGATTGATCTAATCAAAACCCCTCGGCTTTCCCCAAGTGATTGAGACTCATGTGTAGTGTGAATTGGAGAAGAGATAGTTCTATGTGGGATGATTAAGATATACCGGTAGTTGGTTACATTCAGGCATGTAGGACAGAAATAGAACAAGAGCCCAAGGGGCTTCAATATACGCCCGTGTATCTGGAATTACATTGGTCCAAATTTCAAGGTTGTTTGATAGCCTTGATTCCAATTGGCATGATTGGTAGCTAGCCTACAATTTTGTGCTTCTGAGAATGTAACATACATAACATCTTATATTGAATGATAAACTAAAAAAAGCTTAACTCTTGATAACTAGTTGACCTTGAAGCAAGAGCCGAGAGCTCACATATCCCACACTGAAATCGACAATAGTCAAACACAAGAAAATAGTAGTTTTCCTGCAAATGGATTCCTTTCAGACGAGATAATTTTTCATGAAGGAAGAAGAAAGTGGTGAAGTAAACCGTTGTTCTTGAGTCAATAAAGAGGTATGAAGTTCATAAAGGACCCCTCTCCCCGTTAAATTACTAAATGTATGGCTTTTATTTCACAACAGTTTAACTAAATGTAGCTGTTTCAAATGTGGGAGACAACTCCACAGGATGAATGCCATATACATGTAGGGGAGAGCATACTGAATATTCCAACCTAACACATATGGTCAGCTAAACTTGATTCAGTTTTGAAGGACTGTGACCTTGGACAAATTGATCTCAAAGTGTATGGCTCCTCTCTGCCATGCGAGTAAAGTATACTCAAAGTTTGGTACCATTCCATACCTTGAAACTAGAGATATCGCATGGACAACAAATGGTAATGGATGAATGGACAGAACGCAACATCGCATTACATGACCTCATCTTCGACAGGCATATGAAAATGTGATTTCCTGATTTTGGGGTCACAGTTACCTTGACCTTTGACCTTGACCTAAATTTTGGTACACGACACTTCATCTTCCGTCAATGTATCAACGGACACAAAAAAAATCATGATTTTTATGAATTTCATGATTTTGGGGGTCACAGTGATCTTGACGTTCGGCCTTGACCTACATTTTGTTATGTGACACATCATGTCCCCCTAATGAATCTATGGACACAAAACAAAGTAATTTTCAAAGATTTCTTGATTCTGGAGTCACAGTGACCTTGAATCCACTCAACAAATATTAGTAATTTTTAATGATTTCCTGATTTTTAGGTCACACTGACCTTTGACCTTGATTCTGGTGTCGCAGTGATCTTGACTATTGACCTGGATCTAAATTCTGGTACATGACAAAACGGCTACCCGTAATTTCTCAATGGACTCAAAAAATCATGATTTTTAACAATTTCATGATTTTGGGATCTCAGAGACCTTGACCTACATTTTGATATGTGAAATATTGTGTCCCCCTAATGTATCCACTCGAAAAATTTTTTAGAAATTTTTAATGATTTCCTGATTTTTCCGTGACACTGACCTTTGACCTCGACCTACATTTGATATGCGACACATCGTTCCCCTCTAGGGCATCCACTCACCAAAAATTAGAACTGTAGATAGAAAACTGTCAATGATCAATGATTTCTTGATTTCAGGCAACAGTGACCTTTGACCTCTGACCTTGACCTCAATTTTGGTACGCAACACATCGTCTCCACCTAGCGTATCCACTCACAAAAAATTGCAACTGTGGATAGAAAATGCTCACAGATATAGACCGGACACGAACACTTCAGTAATTTCCTGTTTTTTAGTTCATTGACCTTTGACCTTGACCTTCACATCGTCTCCCCGTAGGGTATCCACTCACCAAAAATTAGAACTGTAGATAGAAAACTGTCCCAGATATAGACCTGACATGAGAGACGGACAGACGGACACACGGATGGACGGACAGACGGACGGAAACTGCCATCACATAATACGTCCGCCTTTTGGCGGGCGTATAAAATTTTTATATCTGTAAAGGGGCATAACTTTGTAAAATATGGGTCGCTGGGTGCCACTTTCGACAGGCGTCTGACTTAGCACTCTGTAAAATAAGAATCGAGACAAATAAGCTGTACCGAACACGGATCTGCAGATATAACTTGTACATTCAGCTACAGATAACACAATCGGAGATTATTAGCATAACTCCATAAGCAAAGGCGAGTAATCCTTTGATGGCTAGTAGAATACAACAATAAGTTTCCAAAATATAGTAGCTATACCGAACACAGTTCTGCAGATATAGTTAGTTACATTCAGGAATATAGGACAGAAATAGAAATTAATATATCAGTAAAGGGGCATAACTCTGTAAAGTATGGGCAGAGCGGCGCCACTTTCGATAGTCGTCTGACTTAGCACTACTGTAAAATAAGAACCGAGACGAATAAGCTGTACCGAACACGGATCTGCAGATATAACTTGTACATTCAACTACAGATAGCAAAATCGGAGATTATTACATCCGAAAGGGGCATAACTCCATAAGCCGAGGCGAGTAATCCTTTGTTGGATTGTAGAATACAGGAATATAAATAAGTTTCCAAAATATAGTAGCTATATCAAACACAGTTCTGCAGATAGTTGGTTCCATTCAGGGATATAGGACAGAAAAAGAAATTAATATATCTGTAAAGGGGCATAACTCTGTAAAGTATAGGCCGAGGGGCGCCACTTTCGATTGGCGTCTGACTTAGCACTCTGTGAAATAAGAACCAAGACGAATAAGCTGTACCGAACACGGATCTGCAGATTTAACTTTACATTCAGCTACAACTAACAAAATCGAAGATTATTACATCCGAAAGGGGCATAACTCTATAAGCCGAGGCGAGTAATCCTTTGTTGGCTTGTAGAATACAACAATATAAACAAGTTTCCAAAATATGGTAGCTATACTGAACACAGTTCTGCAGATATAGTTGGTTACATTCAGGCATATAGGACAGAAATAGAAATTAAAAATCTGTAAAGTGGCAGAACTCTGTAAAATATGGGCCGAGGGAAGCCATTTTCGATAGGCGTCTGACTTAGCACTATATAAATAAGTGTTGAAAATTTGGTGGTTGTGTCTCAAGCGGTTTTGCCTAAAATGTGGTAACGGACGGATGGACGGACGTACATGGCGACGACAATACCCCGAGGCCAAAATGGCCGAGGGGTAAAAAGGTAACACTAGCCCCCATAGACTTAAACCTAACAGTGAACAGCTAAGATTTCAATCCAGTAGTGAATATCTTACAGACAAGAAAACTATAGCAAATGAAATAAATGATTTCTACACTAACATTCCTTCCCAAATGCCTACATTATCTGCGCCCCCTCATTTTGATCCCAAACCAGTTGAACATGAAAGATTAAAAAGTTTTGTAAATGAAAGAATACCTGAAGATGTCAGATTTACCATTCCCTCAATAAGCATAGCAACTGTATATAAATATCTGACAAACCTCAACACAAGTAAAAACACTGGTCCTGATCTCCTAGGACCAAAATTTCTTAAGATGTCAGCAGCCATAATAACCGAACCTCTAACCAATATAATTAACTTAAGTATCCAGAAAGGAGAATTTCAGAAAGATAGTGCCACGGCACTGTAGCGCTCATCTGGCTATAACTGGAGAAAGTGGCTGCGAGAAATTTTTACTGAAGAACTGCAATAGATGAGTTTCTAACTTGCGTTGTCTCCCCTGAACAAAATGGCAACATAGTCGATTTCACAGGAGGTCAAGCTGCAAATTCATGATTGTAATTGGAGGTTATGGAATAAAGGCAATTATACCAAAATATAATGTGTGATTGTCAGTAAAGCTGTATAAGCAATAACCAGAACCAATTTTTATTATGTGATTGCAGTCGTTCGTCCGTCTGTCCACTTCGTGTCCGGACAGTACATTGGACAGTTTTTAACCTACATGTACGATTCCAATATTTTGTGGGTATATGCACCAGGGGGAGACATGTCGAGTACGAAATATGTGTGACTGAGTTGTTACGATGGCAATGAGATGTAACAGGACATTTTTCCAATGAAAGTAATCTCTGGTGAGGTATGGCCTAACCAAGACATACCCCCATCTGTCTGCGAAGATGTAAAAGATAGTGCCACGGCACTGTAGGTCATCTGTCTGTAACTGGAGAAAGTAGCTGTGAAAAATTTTTACTAAAGAACTAGTAGATAGATGGGAACGTAACACCATTTGAGACTAACTATATTTATTCTACACGAGCTTTCGCAGATAAATCTGCTTCCTCAGGTGTAGAATAAATATAGTTAGTCTCAAATGGTGTTACGTTCCCGTCTATCTACTAGTTTAATAGACTAACACGGCTACCCCACAAATCCTTACTAAAGAACTGCAATAGATGAGTTTCTAACTTGTGTTGTCCCCCCTGAACACTATAAAATGATCCATGCAGTTATTTCCTGAGATTTTATGATAAAGTTTCATGGGAAATTCAAGATGCGGCAATATTGGATTTTCGAACTGAACCAAAAAAAGGTATCTTGCACAACTGGACCACAAGGGGAACCTGTGTATCAACATCCATGCAGTAATATCCTAAGAATTTACGATAACAAAATTTCATGGGGAAATCCAAGATGGCCACCTGGTGGCCATATTGGATTTTTCAATCAGACCATATATGTTATCCTGCACAGCTAGACCCCAAGGGCAACCTCTGTACCAAATTTGAGAAAGATCCATGCAGTAGTTCCTGAGAAATCACGATAACAATGTTTCATCTGGAAATCCAAGATGGCCGCCTGGTGGCCATATTGGATTTTTCAATCAGACTACAAATTGTATCTTGCGCAACTAGACCCCAAGGGGAACCTCTGTATCAAATTTGAGAACGATCCATGCAGTAGTTCCTGAGAAATCGCGATAATGTTTCATCTGGAAATCCAAGATGGCCGCCTGGTGGTCATATTGGATTTTTCAATCAGACCGCAAATTGTATCTTGCGCAACTAGACCCCAAGGGGAACCTTTGTATCAAATTTGAGAAAGATCCATGCGGTTCTTCCTGATAAATCATGATAACGAAATTTGAGAACGATCCATGCAGTAGTTCCTGAGAAATCGCGATAATGTTTCATCTGGAAATCCAAGATGGCTGCCTGGTGGCCATATTGGATGTTCGAATCAGAGCAGAAAAGGTATCTTGCACAACTAGACCCCCAAGAGGAACCTGTGTATCAAATTTGAGGAAGATCCACAAAGTAGTTCCTGAGAAATTGCAATAACAATGTTTCATGGGGAAATCCAAGATGGCCACCTGGTGGCCATATTGGATTTGTGAATCAGACCACAACAGGTATCTTGCACAACTAGACCCCAAGGGGAACCTGTGTACCAAATTTGAGAAAGATCTATGCAGTAGTTCCTGAGAAATCGCGATAACAATGTTTTAATGGCAAATTCAAGATGGCCGTCATGGCGGCCATATTCAAAATCGTATCGACACGGCATGAACAAATTCTGGTGTACTCATTGGGGGGAACATGCATGCCAAGTTTCAGCTTAATCGGCCAAGCGGTTTCAGAGAAGAAGATGTTTACGCACGACGGACGACGGACGACACACGACGGACAGTCAGGCCATGACATAAGCCCATCGGCCCTTCGGCCCAGATGAGCTAAAAATGGAAAATGGCAAAAGTTATCCCTATCTTCAAATCTGGGGACCCTGAGCTTTCCGAAAACTACAGACCAATATTCTCTCTACAATCTCAAAAAGAATAGAGAGACATGTACATGACCACCTCTACAACGACCTGTCTACCTATAAAACTGTTATGTGATAGTCAATCAGGTTTCCGTGCTAAACATTCATGTCAAAGTGCACTGACTAAAATGATTGAATCTTGGTTATCCTCTATTGATGATGGCAATCTTGTAGGGTGTGTCAAACTGGATTTCAAAAAGGCATTTGACACTGTAAACCATGACATTGTTATGGACAAAATGAAAATATACCAACTTGATGATAAATCACTCAGCTGGATGAAGTCTTACTTATACAAAAGAACACAATTTGTTAGCATAGAGAACCACAGGTCTGATCCTTTCCCAATCCAGGCTGGTGTTCCTCAGGGATCCATACTTGGGCCCCTGATATTTATTATATATGTGAATGACTAACAGCTTTGTGATATTTCGAGTACAATAGACCTGTATACTGATGATAGTACTATTTATACACATGGTTCTGGTGAAACTGAAATTGAAAGAATCATGGGTCCGGATTTGGAGGTCATTGAGAAATGGTGTTTTCTAAACAAAATGTATCTTCACCCAACAAAGTTCACAATTATGCTCAAAGATTGACAAAGATATCCACTTACAAATTAACAGTTCTGAACTGCAAAATGTGCAGTCCGAAAAGATCCTAGGACTAGTTATTGACCAAACACTAAGTTGGCTGGACCATGTTGATATGGTCTGTGACAAGATATCCACCAAACTTGGTATCCTCTACAGATACCGACATCTTCTGAGAAGAGAAGCCAAAATTATATATTATGATGCATATATTTTCCCACATATGGATTATTGTATGACAATCTGGGGAAATGCAACTGCGTCCCAGATAAACAGAGTGTACAAACTACAGAAACATGCTGCCAGAATCATTCTGAACTCCCCACTATTTAACTCTCACAAGAACTCTTCTGCGAGAGCTTCAATGGATCAGTATACCAGACAGAATAGTATCCCAAAAAGCAATCTTTATGTACAAAATCATCAACCAGCAATGTCCCTCATACCTTAATGACCTATTTAAATATGTAAATGAAGTTACAACAAGAAACCTCAGGTCAATTGCGAACAACAAACTGTACCTGCCTCGACCCCAAAACATGCTATATGATGCAAAGCTTGAGCTATACAGGAGCAAAATTGTGGAACTCCCTAGACCAAAATATTACAACATCTCCCTCCCTTGGGATATTCAAGTCCAGAATGATGAAGTCTTTAATGAACATGCAGTAACATTGAGTAACATTTGTATATATATCCTTATTTTCCCTGTTAAGATTTGTCTTATATGTGTGTAATTATGATAGCTTATTTCTTTGCAATTGTCTTGTTGTTAGAGGGCCTCCGGGAAGAACAGTTTTTTCAAACTGACAGGATTTTTGTAAACCCTCAGAAAATGAGGTAAAAAGATGAGACTCCACTCAGTATGACAATTCAATAATATTTTATTGTTCAAAATATTTGGAATGTATAAAAATGATTAAAATGTATAAAGAAATAGATGGACTGACAATACTGATTATTGATGCCATTAGCACAGAGAAAAAATCAAAACAAAAACTTAATGATTACATTATTTCAATGACAAAAGTATGGACAATGCTGAAAAGTGGAATTTCTTGGGCATTTTTTAAAGCAAAAAAATATTTCTTCAGTTTCTGGTCCAAGACACACAAAAAAGCGGTGCGTTGACCCGATTTGGTTTGTGGTTTTTTTTCCACTTTGGAAGAGCCTTGATTTTAGGGGGGTGATCTAAATCAAAAAGTATGTCATGTCTCAATATGAAACACTGACCTTAAAAAACAATAGATATGTGAACATGTAACAATCTTTTGTAACGGCTAACATTACATTAGTCTCTATTAATTTAATCACTTCAAAAAACACTTTACTAGCTGATTCCAAAAAACATTCTTCCTGACAGTATTCACCTCTAATTGTTCACAACTATTCCCAAATGGGTTACTAGAACAAGATGTTGGTAAGAGAATCCGAGAGAGTCTCCCCCAGTCTAAGTTTCTGATATAATCACTGCATTGTAGTTGAAAGATGGCCTAAAGGTGATTGAATTATTACAGACTTCACCATACAGACCAATTCAAGGTTAATGTTTCTTGACCTGATCCAGGGTGATACATGTACTCTGCATTCATTTGACATATAAGTATACATATCACATTAAAATTACATAATTTTGTTCAGAGATGGCATGTATCTTCCAAGAAAATTGGTGAAATTCATTCTCTGGTGGACTTCGCCATACAGCATTTACAGACTTGGTCCAGTCTGATACATGTACCCTGCATTCAAAATTAGCAGAAAAAAGTGTTGATGCACAGGGTTCAGATTGACATACATGTTAACCAGAAACAAAGATTTTTAGTTTGGCCTAACATAACATTTTACAGAAATTTGTTCAGATGTATCTGAAATCATAATTATTACATGTATATAAACTGGCATGGATCACAATGAACATACAGTAAATGATTCCAAAAGTATATTCATATATAAATGACACAAAAATATAAACTAGATACAAACTACTGGAATATTATAATACTGTTAAGGATGTCCGCTGGTGGTAAATCAAAGTAATTAACTTTTTGAATAATGTGTGTTGTTGCATTCATAATTGTGTAATATGAGGAAAAACGAAGAAAAAAATATAGGTTGGTGTGCATTTTTTAGCTGTAGGCAACGTTAAGTGGACTGACCCATGCTCAATTTGATAACCCAGAAAGTATAGGGAAGAGCCCTAGTTTTGAAGCATATTCATGACAAATTCATATAAATAGTATTTAACTTTTTCTTATATTCTAACTGTTTGCAGATAATCACAATGTCTATCAAAATTTAGCAAATTGGATGGATGTTGGTGTGCAAAATTCTCGGCTAGATGGCTTTGAAAGGAAATCCCCATCTCTTAACCTAGGGAAGGGAGATAACCCAATAGAAAAACAGGCAAAATGGCTGCCAAAGTCAAAAACCACCAGCGGACATCCTTAATCACTGAATATGGAAATAACCCTTAACATTACATAATAATATGTCGTGTATGCTGAGAAGTGTTGGACAAATGTTTTGAAGACATGGACTAGCAGTATCCACACACCATCATCAATGAATGTTGACATAGACAGTTCATTGTGCTCATACGGCAAGAATACATGCATAAAAGAAGCTTTTCAATTGAGCAAGCTGCAAAATTAAATTAGCTCCAATCCATTAAATTATAATCAGCAAATCTTGACGAGATGTTCGTCTGTCACTGTTGCCAGGATATTGCTGGAAGTTCACAGGCAATTAGCCCAGGAATGGCTGTAGTCTCGAATGGCTCTGTAATCGACTCACAGCCAAGGTTCCTCCTATACACAATATATCCCACACATTGAACTTTGAATGACGTTGTCCAATATCCTAACTGCACACGAAATAAAACGGCAGCGAATAGTAATAAACTATACCTCATTTTCCTCTACATTGGTCCTTCTCGCTGCCTGCCAACTCTCAACACTTAATAATTCCTCGTTCTTGAGATATCATCTTTTAATCACGCCTTCACGGAGTTTTCTGACATATTTTGGTCTCATATTTTGAATGTCTCCGTTAGCCACGCCCACGTACACGCGCATTCGTTGGACCGTCATCGACCTGACCTGAATAATTACGCATGCGCCACGGCTTGTTTTCAAAGAGACCGCCATCTCCGGCAAAGTCCGTGCAAGGGAAATTTACAGCACTGACAGTTGAATGGCAGTCAGCTGAATATTCAAATCCCCGAGAATCTTGAACAATTGATGATAACTTAAGAATGAGGGAATACCGAGAGTTCTAACTTGAAGGGAAGTGACAAAAGACTACAAGGAGAATAACGAGGTACATTGTATTATCACCAGCTACTGTGTTCTTGTATGTGCAGCCGTTAAATCTTCCGAAACACAGGCGTTTCGGAGGCCAAAACTTCGTGGTACGAAATGTGACTGGAAGGAACTACAGCTGTGTAGGGAAGAACAGCCACGCCCACCTACACAGCAAAGGTTCTATAGCTAACAGGCAATGTGCATCTTTTATCTCTCAAAACTGTCTCCGAAATCCTCGGACATGTCGATGGAAGTTGTCGAATTAATTTAGTCAATGATCAATCTAGGTAAACCAAGATGGCAAATCAGAGGAATACCATCTACACGTAACGCTATGAAAACTTCGTGGGTGAGTGAGTGAATAGAATTTAACGTCGCTTTCAACATGAAAACTTTGTGTGAAATATTCACACGCAACACAGTGAAGGCTAGAATATCTTTGCACCCATGTCTCTATATCATCCACATTTTGTTCGTATTCCTCATTGTTTTCCATAAGAACCTCGCTTATACATGTCGAGTGAGAGCACATTTGTTCAGTCTGCCGTCATTTCTGTGTACATTGGTGCATAGCGATTGCGGATCTGTCAAATTTTGTATTGGTCTACTCTATAATTTGGTAGATGCAATAATACTTTATAACTTCCTGAATTAATATTCTGGAATAGATATTATTGGCAAGTATATTAATGTATATCAATAATAATAAGTATGCCATGATAAACATAACCATACACAAACATTACCTTAAAAATAATCTGGAATAAATAAACAAATAAAATCTATACTGACAAGTATACAAGACTATAAACGAGAAATAATTGATCAGCGTCTCTGGAATACCCAATAATAAATTTAACATTACGGTAAGTCCCCTATTCGTGACCCAAAGTAAATTCAAACAGTCTTTTTTGGCCAGGACGTGTGACACTGTTCCCTAAGAAATGGCCCATTTGCGAAGAAACCTTGATTTATCATGGCCACAGGCTGGATAATTTTGCAGGTTACATACTTGTCGATGGAAAAGACGAGTTCACTTAGAATTGTTTGATAAACCTTACAAACTGAGTGCAGTATGGGGTAAATATTACACAATGAAAGAAACACTACGGTCGACGTATTATGACCTCTCATAGTCGAACGATATGGGCATTTTGGGGACTCAAATTTATGAAAACTTCCGTTTTTCTGAACTGAACTGCACGAACTAATCAAAAGTGGTCAGTTTCTCATGACTGTGATATTAACTTCTGGTCACCAATACTTAGGGAACTTATCATACAGTAAATCCTTCATCACTTCAATCACTCCATTAAATTCCAATCACCCCCAATTTAATGTACAAAGTTCAATCAGTTGTTATAATAAATTTGATCACTGTCTAAAATCATTCAACATGATCAAATGGCCTATTCGTCAAGTAAGGAAAACACAATAGGTGACTACATGTAGGGAACCGGAACCTTGTTAAACCTGGAAAAGCTACCCGACAAGCTGTATGGCACACGGTGTTCCTGGTTTGAAGATCCTTACATGACGAACATCCCGATCAAATAATAAAGAAACCGTGGATTTTTCTGCATATTTTTGAACCAATCGATCTATGTCTGGTTCTAATAAATTTGATCATCCTCTGAGTTTATGGTAGAAAATTTTGCTTCCTGTGATTGAATTAGTAGAGGGATTACCAACAAATACCTCTTTTTGGAACAGGTCCCATGGCACATTGTAAAGCACTTCATTTTGATTGATGTTTTAAATGATCATGTGCACAAAACAGGCAGGGGGAAAAATGACAATCTGGCCTACATGTATCGCAAGCTCCTACCAATAGGAGCACATACATGGAGAAATATATTATTATATTATATGATATTATCAACTGGTACAATGAAACATTGTCACAGATATGATTAATATTACCCGACTGTTAAAGAAATGATAGAGATACTTAATATTTTGGCAACTTTAAAGGTGAAATGCAAAGATTTTTAGATTCTCATTTTTATAATATTATATCAGTTGAATAATCATAAAAATATTGGTGAATCTACTTCGTTTGATTTAATTTGAAGCATTTTGTCTTCAAGAACCTTTCAAAAAGTTGGTATCCCAAGACCAGCTGCATTCTGATTTAAAAACTGCCATCAGTTATCTTCCCTTGATTGTGACGTCACGTCGGACCCGCCTCCTGGAGACTGAACGTTATAAGTATTGACATCCAGTCAGGTGGTCTGATGTGATGTCACAAACCAACATCAAACAATGGTAGATAAGGGATGCAGATTTCTGATATCCGTCGGGGGTGAGATACCAACTTTGGAGCACGTTTCTGAAGCTACATGTACTGGGAAACAAAATACTTAAAATAAAACCAAATGAAGTAGATAGGCTGATAGTTCCATCATTAACTAACCCATGAAGAATATAAAATGAAAAATATGAAAACCTTTGCATTTCACCTTTAAAATGAGAAAAAATATGCCAGTATCGCTGTAAATATTTCCATAAGCAATTTGAGAAATGAGAATGAACTGGCCAAAGATAAATTCAACAATGGATCAGGTACATCAATTACAGTACTGCTCAGCGAGTCCTGTCTCATGTTATTGCATTAATGCAGGAAGGGCTGATGACTGAGTGTACATGTTGGGGAATTCAGAGTTTCAGGCATACTAAGTACTGTACATGTAGTATACACACCCACTATTGATGCATGTACTATAATAGGTATCCTATCTAACACTAGACAAAACTCATCTTCTCCACTATCCGTGAGTGTCTAACGCCGCGTTCAGCGCTATTTCGACGATATAACTAACTACAATATGATTAGCTGGACATGTGTGACTTAGTATCCATGTACAGTCATCATGTAGAGGAAATTAATCTTCCCCTCGTGGTAACAAACATGGTACAAAACATGACTACGGTAATCCCTCTAATAGTTCAATCCCCCTATCAAAATTCAATCACCCCCAATTCAAGTTTGGGGACAAAATTCAATCAGCTGTTCTAATAAATTTGACCACTCTCTAAAATCATCGAAATAACAAAGAAGTAATGTATGGTAATGGATGAGGCCTATCTGCATAATTTTGGGCCATTTTATTAACTTCTTGTTCTAATAAATTTGATCACCCCAGAATTATAATGAGAAATTTGACTTTCTGTGACTGATTCATAAGAGGGATTAACATACAAGCTAAGTATTATAGAGAAACTGATTTTTCTTGCGAAACTGGACTATTATAATGTATTAGTGTATGACCTGTAATGATGGTATCCCGTACAGCTTGTAGCCCATTATTTTGGCCAATTGGGCAAAACCCTCGGTTTCTATTTGATTTCGGAAGACAAATGGTGGGAAAATCACGCCTCTTCTGTGTATATCTGCTTTCACAAGCAGACAACATGCACCTACTCCGTCCAATTCGACAACGACCCCTTGAGATATGAGATCAGGTAGGTAGAGCCTACCAGTTTCGTTGTAACCTTCCACCATTAGATAATTGGGATCTTTAGACTTCAGGGCATTCCTGGAAGCGTTGGTTTCTTGCCAGGAATTTTTGTCATAAACTGTCATTTCTCGAGGAGTTCTTCGGTGCATGCAACTGGGAACCACAATTTCCCGTTTGCTGTCGATTAGTGTCTCAATCAGATGTGGAGGAATTTCTCGCAAATCATGGTCCAGCCACAAGACCCAGGCTTCATCCTGGAGGGCGTGAAGAAGCAGTGAGTTACGGACTTGAGCCAGGTGACTGCGTCGTCGCAGCTGCAGGGACTTCTCGTGACGATGGGTGTTCCTGGGGTTAAAACTGACCCCGCTGATCACCAGCCGGAAGACTTCAATACTACTGAAATTATGAGTTAGATTAGCTACATACTTCTGGAGCAAGTATAACGTGTCTAGGTCATCGTAATTCACACCAAATGCTACGCGGATTTGGCAGTGTGGGTAGGTCAGGCCAAGCAGATTCCTGAAATATCGCTTCACTAGGCTACCTATGTCCCTGACGGGTGTCAGCACTAAAACTGTGTCCCCCATGTCAGGGCAGCGATGCTGGGTACCTCCAATTTTGTACTGCTCTGGAATTGGCTCCCTTGGTGATTTATTCTCTCCATATGGGTTAGTCTGGAAATCTGCATCTTTGACCTTTGGCTTGTTCCAACTCGGTGTAACAGGCTGTGTACTGCAGTTCCTCATATAATCATCTTTGGCGCGCTCGATTTCTGCTGCTTTGTCATCCAATATTTGACCTAATTCCAAGTGTTTGTTCATCATGTCATAAGAATAGCGTTCCCAGTGTGCATATGTCTGCCTCTCGAACATGTACTCTACTGCATACAGAACCAGGCATAAGGCTATCAGAACTCCTAGAATAGGCCAGATGCACCAGTATTTGCGAGAACAGTGTTGGAACTTTGCTACAGCCCCCATGCTGACCCAATAAAGTCATGTCCAACATCCAGTGGGGTTATTACAAGGAATCTGAAAAGATAGAATCAATTTACAGGTCAATGTGTAGTATATATGCTTCAAAATTGCTGAGATACAAACAGTTCTAGCCTGGTCTGTGGTTTATTTTGACACAATAAGGCACATTATTTTTAATTGTGAGTGTTGGGGGGTGGGGAGCAGGATGAGCAATCATCGGGTCACACTCCACTCCCCAACTCCCCCAAAATGAGAGAACAGAGGACAAGTGGAAGGGAAAGAGGTACATGTACATGTATTCAATGTACTCTATTTCTTCTAATTTTTCGAAAAGCAGTTTTAGGCTTTATAAGCAGGAATAAAACCATCTTTATATCAACTGAGGCTAAGTACTGTGGCACGAATATGTTATTCATCCCAAGAACTGAAGATATAGCCAGTGAAATTTGTAGAATATTAGCAGAATCTCTCTCTGCAGATACTTAAAGTTTAGTTTTGCTGTCTGAATAATTAGTAGAAGTAGGGTAACCAAGATTGGTATACTATAATTGTGCTATATTTTTATCGTGTTAAAGTTTGTCGAATCGGGTAATGAATACATGTACTTACAAATAGTCACTAAAATGCATCAGAGTGCATAAAATGACAAGTATGAAACCTGAAATTCAAAGTTTTCTGGAGAGAAAAAGTGGCTTGAGATGTGATGTTCCCTCATGGGGATTCCTCCCATATACCTGCGTGAGGAAAACTATTGCAAAATGATATCATACCTGATGCTCCTCCTACTCTGTGAAGGTCAATAGATGGACGTGTGACCTCATTCCTTAGTACCTGGTACTGCAAAGAAAATCAGCATCAATATATTAAACACTGCATTTATTCAACAAAAACACAAAGAAAACAATGGCTGGGGATACAGTACCAGATAGAACCCATACATGTGAAGGCACAAGCAGGGAAGTCATTAGAAGGCGGTAAGGCGCCCCTTTTTGGACTGCTCAAAACAGCCGCCTACTTTCCATGTAACTTGAACTTGAAACACTAATTGTCACATCATGTAGCCGCCTACTTCCATGCCTCCTACCTGCTACTTCATAACTTAGTGACATCCCTACACAAGCGTGGCTGAATCAGGGAAACAAGGAATCAAGTGAGATCAGCCCAATACCAAGCGCATCCCCACAATAATTGGGCCGCCTCATTTGACATAGCTTTCAGTTAAATGTATCTAGTCTGGAATACTGATGAAATTCCAGGGGACTGCCAAAGCTCATGATAGAAATACAGACATCGGTTTAAATACTGTGTACAGTTGAATTTGAAGTATTTTGTCTGCTACAAGCTTTGAAAATTTGGTATACAACTAGCCCAGCTGAATTCTGATTCGCAAACTGTCATCGTTTATCTTTTCTTGATTGTGACCAGCCAGACCGTTCGCCCAGGCAGTCTGGTGTACATGTACGTGACATTACAAACCACTGGCAAACAAGGGCAGATAAGCAGTGTGGATTTCATTTCTGAAATTGACCCGGCTTGTGATACCAGCGTTGGATCACTATGAAGCTACTGGGGAGAAAAAATATGTCAAATAAAACCAAATGATATAGACAGGCCGATATTTCCATCATATTTCCATTAACTATTTCATGAAGAATAAGACGAAAACATGAAAACCTTTGCATTTCACCTAAACCATGTCAGTGTGCATCCCAAAAATCACACACTCGTACACGCATCTTTTTGCGCCATTTAGGTTGCTTTGATTCACATGACATCCCAGATGACACAGTCTAGGGCAGCCAGATAAACTCGCTAGTCTACAGAAAATAACATCTGCCTTCATCAGACAAAATCTGTGGTAAATGTGAAACTTCTACAGTTCTGAAGAATGTTATTTTCTGTTAGAATGTCCCTTTTTTGATGATGTAAGAACCAAGTACTTTCCAAAACATGAGGGAGCACTAACATGCAAAACTCCTCCATTCCAGCAGCATTAATTATCTGATTGACCTACCATGATGATCAAGCAGGAAATGTCATAGCAACTCTATTCTATTGGAACTTTAATATCTTGACAATGGTTTCAACAGATAGGTCCGTCGTCTTCGCCACACCTCTGGACAATCGTGGGATGTTAGGTAGTATTAATTTGAAAAGCCTAGCTATAATATTTCTTCAAGTTATATCATAATACGACCAGATTCGTCGGATGAATGATATTTATATAAAATCGTAGCTTTCGTAATATTAGCCATCCATTGTAACTATGACGAGATTGGGAAACCCCAGGGAATTACCTTTCCAACGTGACCTTGATCACGAAAAACGACCGGGAGAAAAAGACACGCCTTGAAATTTGACAGAAAAAAAAATCCTCTTCACAATTTAGCAAAGTCTCTCATCTCAAGCTGCTTTTATTCTGACAAATGTCCACAAATAAATGAGTATTCATCGTTTATTTATGGGGATTGCAATCAAAGAAATATATGCTTACAATCTTTGGAAATTACGTAGGTTTTGTGCATTTTATTTTACGTGGTTGTTGTTGTTCATCGAAACACCGATTGCCATTGGCAGTACGTATCAGGGTATGAAATAGACAAACAAATTCTAGTTGCCCATCGGCAAGCACGGGCAACCAACACATCCAAAATATGCATTGCAATTTGGGCAGAATTTGGTTGCCCAAAGGAAATTTAGGTTGCCCCGGGAAACCGAGCAAAGGGCTATTTCGCACTCTGATTATCGTTTTGCAAATGTCAGTTGAAAATTACAAACGTGTCGGTGAGTTTACTGATTTTTATTTGGAATAAAAGTGCATTTCTAGAGAAAAATAAAACACACGCATAGTTTTTGTTGAAATATATTATTTCAAAAGGACATGAAGCAATAAGTTTCATAATGTCCGGGATCTGAAATGCAGACAAAAACACATGAATGCCTTCTGTTTTGGAGATAATTATTCAACTTCACCGACTGCCAGGAGCTGGAAGCAGGAGGGTCCAGGCCAAGAAAACTATCTTGGGCTGACAGCTAGCGTGAGGTACAGTACTGAATGAGCTTAAATACTTTGAAGCTCTACCCCCTGAGGCAAACATTGAAGTGAATCCCCACCTAAACCAAATACAATTAATGTCCAATCCGTATGTAAAAGGAATATTAACTGACTCTCCACATAAACAGGGCTGAAAACGTGTGAAAGCCCCACCCCAACTTGTTGTGAATCTCCAGGTAATCCCCCACCAAGCCCGACCCTTGCCCGAGGGGCTGGTTGAGGAGATTTTGTTCGACTTCTGCAGTCTTTAATGTCCTTGATTGAATAACAGCTATCAGCCTAAAATATTTCTGTGGCATCATTCCACTAGGCCCTATCTATTGTTTTAATTAGCTTTTGAAGTAGGCTAGTTCAACAAGCTGAACCCTACTAACATTTAATTTTGTGATGATTATATAGGGTTCAGCCGTTGAACCAAAATTTCCTATCGCAAAATTTTTGCCTCCCGACCTGGGTAACAACGGGTGGATTTACGCTCATAACAATGGATAATGCTTACCGCTTTGTACTCGATTGGATAGAATACGTATTTGCCTACTTTCCTGGTCATTTATTTTCTCCGTCCAGCTCCTTATAAACGGCAAAAGAAAAAAAAAAAACATCGCGGACGATCTTCCAAAAACGAAATCCGCCGCCATTTTGAAATGTCACTATGATGGCACGAGACTAAATTGTAAATTCGGGATTGTAGACAGCAGGGCTTGTGTTTTGAGGCGAGTGATTAAGGTTGAAGGATACAATCACTCGCCTCAAAACACAAGCCCTGAGACAGGAAGGTCGGAAACGGCTCATTCATTAGGCTGTGACATTATCTGCATTTAAATGTAAAATTGTAACTATCGGTATCAAGCATAATAGAAGGCACATACTGAAAAATGTCATTCACAAGATTTTTCATCTCCCTAAGCGACTGGGTCGACTGAGCAGATTCAGTTTTTCCGACTCTTGTAATCCTGAATTTAGAATAACCTCACGTGAGAGAATCAGCGTCACGCAACAGTGTTCGAAAATGGCGGTGGATTTCGCGTTTGGAAGATCGCCCGCGATGATATTTTTTTCTTTTGCCGTTTATGGAAATGAAAGGAGCTGGACAGAGAAAATAAATGGCCAGGGAAGTAGGCAAATATACGAAAGCCGAGAGGGTTCTTCAGAGTTTTACTTTTTGACTTCTGACTTCCGACTTCTGACTTCCGACTTCCGACTTCTGACTTCCGACTTCAGACTTAGGATTTGTTTTCTTTTATAATGCATTACATCTTAAATTATGAAACATGGAATAACACAATACCGTTATTATGGCATCATGTGCTTGAAAAGCTGATTGCATGTACTTTTAATAATCATATAACCATTGAAGTTTATTATTTTGATTTTGACTTCCGACTTCTGACTTCCGACTTCCGACTTCTGGCTCCCGACTTCAGAGTTTTGGACATTCATTCACCCCTTGCAACTTTACCATATTATAATAATACCTATAATTCTATCTGTGACTTTGTGCTTTGGTCTTCTGATTATAGTATCGGCAATTTAAAAGGGAACCCCAACGTTCTAGGTCCAGTTTAGCTAGGCCACAGTTAGAGAGACATTAGGTTTGAAGTTTAAATCTGCTAATGATGTAATTTATTGCAAATGGTATTTGGTGAAGTCATCAAATGAACTCAAGATAATGGCTAGATTATACTGGAATTGTCACAAAGTGATAAGTCTAATGTCTTTCTTTGTAATATTGCTTATTTACAGCATCATGAAAACTAGTTCTAAAAAGTTATAAGAATTTATAGAAATACGGTTCTCCGGACATATCAACAGATTATAAAGGAATTTATTTTGAAAACTGCACGGATTATGATATCTTATTAACAAATATGAAGTAACAAAGGAGTAGTCGTGCGATTCATATTTATTAAAAATTCATTTGAACTAACACACATCCTTACACAAGTTAATGGACTGCAAAGGTATCAGAATCTAAAATATTCGTATTTGTCTGTCTAATCAACTCACCAATAGCTTATTTGCATATCAATTTTTTCCCAGTTCCAGAAAGCTTCTCATCAACCAGGAGAAATGTATATTTATATATTTATAATATTTCAGAAGTAATTATGATCAGTTGAATAGAATTGTGCTATTATATTATGTAATTGAGGCGCCTTTGACTTGTGACATAAGGTATTTCGATTTACATTAGAAGTTATCGCATTTTAATAATCAGAACATAACTGCAGATAAACTTCAATGGTTATCTGATCATTAAAAGTACATGCAATCAGTTTTTCAAGCACAAGATTTCATAATAATGGTATTCTGTCATTCCATGTTTCATAATTTAAGATGTAATGCATTATAAAAGCAAAAAAATCCTAAGACTGAAGTCAGAAGTCGGAAAAAAGTAAAACTCTGAAGAACCCTCTCGGCTTTCGTACAAATACGTATTCTATCCAAACGAGCACAAAGCGGTAGGTATTATTGCTTTTTTATGAGCGCAAATCCACCCGCTGTTACCCAGGTCGGGAGGCGAAAATTTTTGCGATAGGAAATTTCTGTTCCAACGGCTGAACCCTACACAATCAATATCACAAAATTAAATGTCAGTTAGGGTTCAGCTTGTTGGAACTAGAAGTAGGACTACTTGTTTGGAGCATGGAGTTAAAAGATAGAAGGAGAGACAACTCATCCAGCCGCCGGTCGCTGACCTGTGAGGTCGCCCGCAGAGCTATTGTATTCTGAATGGCCGTCAGTCACGATCTGTCCGTTTGATGTTCAATGTATGATTCCGCCGACCGAGTCGTTGGTTCTTATCAGCCGGAGAAAAACATCAACGGAAGTTGAAATTAAAAATGCGCAGTAGTTCTACGTAAAAATAAGGATGCATTAATTATGCGCAACACAAATATTAGGCAATTTGAAGTCATACTGAATACGAGCATATTTCATTAATCAGAATATGACCATTCATAGCTTAGTTACAGGACTTTGGAATCATACTGTCGTTTTGTATATTTTATCGTTTTTCTACAACTTCCGCATTTCTCAACAAGACAAAAATTTGCAGGGAACTTGGTATAAGTACAGCGAATGTGGAAATGAATAGCACATGAGGGACCGGTTGGACTAGCTAAAAATATAAACGATAGAAAAATTTTCAAAAACCCCATTTAAAATACATGGGCAATTTTGCCACGAACAGAAAATACATCATTTTCAATGCCGAATTAACAGAATTTCCACATTTCAAAAATGACACATTTTGTGCTTGCGTTCAAGATCAAATAAAAGAGTACATATCAGTCTTTACCATTTTAGGGACCGGAAGCCTGAATTTGGATAAAATGCAATATTGTAAACACTAGATTGGCCTTTTTTCGCTTTTGCGCTGCCTCAAAGCTATTAACTAATGAGTCAGCCAAGGCCGTTTTACCCCCTGCGTGCTAATCGCTAATTGATCTTCAATACTTGTGTATTGAAGATCACTTCTGGCCCGATGGGGTCCTTGACGGGCATCCGGTATTAAAGCTATTATATAGGCTGACCAATATCAACAGTTCATTTTATTCTAATTACGTTATACCATGGAGTTAAATAAGACTTATTTAACTCCATGGTTATGCTAACTTAAAAAGCTTGAGATCAAGTAAGCATATTATGCTAAAATAAACAATCTCGTTAACGAAAACGAGGAATGGTTCCCTGGTGAGTAAAAATAATTTCTACCCAATTATTGAGGCAAAAAGAGGATTTGAGAACGGGAAGCATAATAAACACATCCTGTATCTATTACAAATGAATATGGCCTCTATATTGTATACGGTGAGCGTGTGCTGCTAAAATTTTGATATATAAGAGCTGAAAATACATGTTCGACAACTTATTTACAAAATTTTCTGACCAAGAGCAACACCTTCAGCACAACGAAGATAATCTTTCTCACGGCAGAAAAATGGACCTGCATGTGGAACAACTTCGGTTAGCCTGTCGCTTGTGTGCGGGGACCGAAAGCTTGTATCCTTTCGATAGAAACGGTCCCCGGTTCCAAAATACAAATTCAAGAAACAAATCTTGCAGGCAAATTTAAAATCCTAATATAATTTATAATAGAAACGATGTAAGTGATGTGCCTATCACTGTTGGGTCAAAATGATCTCTCTTTCCCTCCATGGTCAAACTCAACACTTCCCGGCAGCATGCACAGCGGGCGGCTAAGTACCAATTCACATTTCCAATACACTCAACTTATAATAGCTTTGATGATGTCGATGGGGCGCATGCGCGGGAACCCGACAACTACCGAACATGACCGAACCAGCTTTAATCCCCCAAATACACACAGGCTAATCCGACGAATCCCTGCTGTGGCGGAATCGTACATTGAACCACAGGCAGCTGCACTAATTATGTAAATTTGGTTGATTAAAGAGAAATTAGTGAATATCATATATCGTGTCTATATCTGTATATACCGTGTTGTTGTTGTAACAACAAGGTACGTAACGCAAGCCGCCCGAACACTGACTGACACTGTCCAAATGTCTCGTTTCCACAGCTTTATCGTCGAAAACATCAGCAAAGTGATGGATAAGCTGAACAAGTACACATCCTACTTCCAATTTATCATATACTTAGTTCCAGGTCGAAGGGTATTCCAGTCAGGATAATCCGAAAATTGTCAATTTATTATCGTCGACAGCAGCGAAGATCGATCGGTAACAAAAATGGCCGCGGAACATGGATACTTGAGTGTGACGTCATAGCTTCATGCGTAGATACAGCAGGGCGCGGAATATGAACTATTCGAGATCGTGTTCCATTGGCGTTATGTACTTCAAATTCATGTTGTCTGCATGTTTATGTTGTTGGTGCTGATCTTGAGCGTGCAAAGTCATTGGTATATATCAAAGAACAGAAATGTCCCATGCAACTTATATAGTTAACTGGTGAGTATGGCTGCTACATCACAACATGACTGACATATATATATGCGCAAGAAGCTATGACGTCACACCCAAGTACCCATGTTCCGCAGCCATTTTTGTTACCGATCGATCTTCGCTGCTGAAATATTTGTAGTTTTCAATTTATTTTGTATACAAAAGAGTTCGTCATGGAAACAAGCATACGATTTACTGAAACTAGAATGTATACTTGATCGATTGATGCCTAGTTTTGTTGCTTGTCCGGGAGGAATTTGTGAAAAAGGGAGCATTTTCTGATCGGTACATACGAGTCGTACACTACCTTCGTACTTCGTACGTAAACAACAACAACAACATTTCATATATTGACATTTCGCTCTTATTTCACTGAAATAAACATTATTAGGGCCAGCGCCTGTGATTGAACACTTTGATCAGGTCATGGATAATATCCCAAAGGGGTTATATATCTCAAATGGGATATAATATCCCAATTGAGATATTCCCCCATATCCCAAATGGGATATCTTATGAAAGTATTGTCCACAATTGGCAAACCCAGACATCCTCGGACAGGGTTTGGAAATGGACATGTTCATCATGAAATAAACTAAGCAACATGCCTCGTGTCGTACCCAAAACCTCACTCAATTTTGTTGACATGCAATTTTATCTTCTAGACAAAATTATCAGAAAAAGTACTTTTATCAAGATATCCAGTAGTGATTGTTACTATATATTGATTATGATTTAGAATGAATGAATTCATAGCAACCTTTCTCTAAAAATATCATAATGGCCAACAACAACACCACATACTATAACCTGGGCATAAGCTGAAAGTGCTCAGGAGACAAAAATGGGACAATTGTAGAGTTTGTGATTGGGATCTTTTAGAAGTTCCTTTCACTTCGTGTAAATGCATATATTAGTTGATGTTCATACTCCATGTACCTGGTAAATGCAGATACATTTATTGTCATATATCCCATTTGGGATATTAAAAAATATCCCATTTGGGATATCGTATCCCTTTTGAGATATATATCCCTTTTGGGATATTATCCCTGACCTGTTGATCTGGCGGAGTGGTCTCTCCATCTTATTTAACTCCATGTTTGGAGTAAGGTAACAACTTCAGTAACAGACTATTTTGTGGTATTTCTTTCACTGCATTATCAATTTTTTTAAAATTACAATTGTTCATCTTTTCCTAAACATCTACAAGACTTTCTTTCCTCATTTTGTTTTTAAAAAAAAATGAAACACACTGCAGAGCGTGCTGTTGTTGTTGTTGTCTGCAGAAGTGTCCAGGTTAGGAAATGTCCTGGTTGTGGGGGAGGGGGGGAGAATATCCTACATCCATTGTTTTTGAATGACTTTCAATCTTACATTTGGGCGCCATATACCAGTGGTTAACCGTTAACCTATCATAACTTTGGCATTTTCCTTCTATCCATCTTTCGTCCCGCACTTCTCGCAAATCTCGCAGTGAAGTTTGTATCTCGCGAGAGTTGAGCCGAATACAAAATGTCGGCTTCCTTGTACTTTGATCAACTTGAAAATTAATATTTTGAGCGTGATTTTCTTGGGATTTCAGGTCACATGACATTTCTATCTGACCTGATGGTGACTTGATGTGATACATCACTGGTGTAGATACCAATTAGAGGACATGCCCTTCTTTAAGAAAAAGAGTGGTAAGAAAAATGAGACTGATAAATTTGTGTGTTGTTTGTTTGTGTTGGGATGGGGGGGGGGGGGGGATACCGACGGTACGGGGCCGTCATTGTGTGTCTCCGTGTTGCCGCTGCTGTGGTGCATATGTGCAAACACTGACCTGCTATTTATTCTCCAAATTTGTCTATTTTCTGCAGGATCCCAATTCAATTAAAATTCATTGTAGATATCACGCCCACTTCTTCTTACATTGCAATTAATCAGTTAATGGAGCCAACCTCTGGGACAGGTATTAGTAGAGAGACCGTAGCCTTACAACACATGGCCCTGTGGATGGGCAATAACCCAGAATAGACTAGCCATTAGCCATGAATTTCTATGGGAGGAACCGGGCACTTCAGTGACGATGATCTGGGAATGATCACAGCACTGCGTCAGCTAGTGCAATAAAATGGATCGTTCAGGCTTTTATATTATATGTAGGGCTCGAAATTGCCACAAGCCCGGCAGCCCGTGGCTGGTGAATTTAGAACTTGTCTGGTTGAATATAGTTCTGGGGCTAACCAGCCCGACTGGCTGGTTATAATTAAAGAATTTCACCTTTTCATAATGAAATATACCAGCCCCATGGTCTGGTAAAGTTTTATGGTAAATTCATGCCCTGATATGCTGGTGTTATCTGAAGCCAGAATGTCCATAGCAAATGCCTCTTTTGCTGCACTAGGGCGTTGAAAAGTAGGGGTTAATCCGGTGCGAACGACCCCCCCTTGGAGGCGCCAAAAAAAACAGAAGAAAAAGCAAAAAAAAAGCAAAAAAAAAGCAAAAACAGAGAAAACAAAAACAAAAACAAAACAAAAAAAGCAAAAGGGAAAAGAAAGAAATAAAAAATGTCCGTCTCCAGGCACGTAAGCATGTTCCGTTCCAGTAGTGACGCGTCAGTTCGCTCAACAATGGGTTTACCACGACTTTCCGTTTTATGGTAATAAAGTGGATTATGAAAGAGCTGTAGCTCTGTTGATGAGACTCCACCCTTGACGGATACTGCAGGGGAACCCTCGACGGATAAAGCAGGCGAATTTACTATTCAATTAATCATTAGCACTAACTCGTGTGTTTTTTTCCTTCTGCTCGATGCGTGTGGATTTGATAATGAAGCATCGGCAGCCTCGGTCTACCGTTGGCGAAATGCAAAACGGACAATAAACTGAAAGCTGTATATGTATAAGCTTTGCTGAAGGCTATACTACATTCGTGATACTTCATTTCCGGAAAATATATCAGTTTAATTTTTTTTCTAGTCAGTATTTCACCATGGCCACGAGATATAGTCCATGATACACAGTTTGATATTCTACACAATATTATTGTGATATTTTCAGCAAAAGTTTAATGTTCACAGTCATGAAATGACATATGGATCGGAAAGTGATCTGATGATGTTTAGTTTTAATCATTTTAACATGGTTACAGTGGCACCGGAAGCGGAGGGGCCAGCCCCCCCCCTCACTTTTGATTTAGGGGGGGCCCGAATATCTTTCTGGCCACCCACTTTTCAGCATCCCTAACTGACCATGTCCCCACATGAAAATTACAGATACTAAGAGTGCTTCATATATTCTTCAATATCGATGCGGATTTATGCGAAACAAATGTGAAAATAGAACTATAAATCTATATACATTGTGTTCCGATTTGTTTCCGGGAAAACGGGTGAAACGCATCTCCGGCAACCGAGACCCCGGAGCTTCCGGGGCCTAGGCGGCCCCTGGACCCTCGCCTGTCAGACTGTGACGATCGCTCAGCTTTGTGTAAATGAATCGCTATCATATTGGTTCTAATGTTCCATGATGTAAACTAAAGGTCATCGGTTTTTTATGTGTTCTTTTTATGTGATAAGTATAACTAAACAGTCAAATGGATTCAGGCATGAAGTATGATTTTTTCAATATCTATGAGTGCTTATAAATGCGAAACATACGTGAAAATAGAACCATAAATCTGTATACATTACGTTCGAATTTATTTCTGGGAAAACCCTTAGAACGCGTCTCTGGAGATCTGGAACTTCGGAGCTTCCGGGGCCTGAAGCCTGGAGTATAACAAAAACGTCAAATGAATGAAGGCATGAGGTGCGATGTTTTCAATATCGATGCATGCTTATAATTGCGAAAAAAAATCGTGAAAATAGAATCGTAAATGTGCATGCAGTATGATCAGTTTTATTTCCGGAAAAATGTTCAGAACGCATCTCCGGCTATCTAGGACCCCGGAGCTTCCGGGGCCTAGGCGGTCCCTGGACCCCTGCCTGTTGGGCTGTGATAATGGTCCCCCACTTTCAATTACATTCCGACGCCATTGGGTTAGCCTACGAGGTATATAGGCCCAACATGCCCAAAGCATTATTATTGTGTTTTCAAGATGACAAGAGAATAATATATAATACTGATATTTGACAAATGACGTGTTAGTTTAATTGTTGGAAATCGCTCAGAATGCATCTCAGGCCATCTAAGGTCTCAGAGCTGTATAATATAACCCTAAATCTGCATACATTATGTTCAGATTTAATTCTGGGAAAACGCTTAGAACGCATCTCCGGCGATCTAGGACCCGGGAGCTTCCGGGGCCTAGGCGGCCCCTGGACCCTCACCTAAAGTCCTATGATAATCGACCCCCTTTGAAAAATCCTAGCGACGCCCATGGTACCGTACATGTATATTGAAATCGACTCTGAAATTGCCTGTCCAATGTAATCCGGTGGACTAGTCCGACATGCAGTCCCTACAAGCATGACAAGATATTTTTCAATACCGGTACTGATTCCTATTGAATGTAGGGTCTGTGCATTTAACCGGCAAAATCGACATAGCTGCCGGACCAAAATGTCGGGCTGGCAGTCAAAAAACGATACTCTATATGCCATTTTCTTCACTCAAAATAATGAAACCCACCTTTTAAGTTAAATCTCGGACATGGAATCCATTCTAAACTTTCCGTGGGTAGTATATTCGAGCAGTCTCACAGCTTTCCTGAACCAAGAAGACAAATTTCCCACAATGTTTAAATTTTTCAGCCGATGAAAAATCACTAGTCCGCTACATTCTCTACGTTCGGGGATGGTCCGGCAGCTAGAAGATTTTGCCAGTTAAACTGACAACCTATATACATTCAATAGAAATCAGTATTATAAAACGTATTGTAGAGGCTGCATGTCGTACTACAGGTGGACAGGTTGCTGACTAACACCATACAGGTGTCGGAACAGTTACAGTTATTGGACAGGTCAGTTATCCGACACGCATCTCGTGCGTACGTATTGTGCTCGTGATGACAAGGCAATAATATGTCAGAACAAAGGGGAGATCATTTCTAATTGTTATGCAAAATATAGAATTATAGCTAGCCACGAAAGTCGAAAAATTTAAATCTAACATTTTTGTTTTCATCAAAATTCGAAATTTCTCGTGTTGTGGCGGGGATGCGAAATTCGATCTGCCACCTTGTCTTCTCGATCTTGCTCTCAAGCAAATACGTATAGAAATTGAACAATGATCATATCATCTTAAACGACAGAACTCCAACTAACGATTGTCATGCACAAAACTTGAAAATACATTGTACTTCAATGTCAAATTCTTCTTCACGATGGGTGTCCGATAACTGGTACTGTCCACGGTGGGAACTGAGCTGAAAAGTCCAGTTAAAAATAGCTCTCGCACGTGGAGAAGGGAGTGACATATCGATGGAATTCATAACGGAAGATAGCCGATGAGCTCAGCAATCATTGTGTCAGTTTTCATATCATTTCAAGAAGTACTTTTTTATATTTTCCAAATAAACCTTCAAAAACGCACGATAATAGGTCGGACACCTGTACGGTACCTACAATATTTCTTTGGACTCTCATTCAAAATTGTGGATGTCCCATGTAAATATCGACTTCATTTGCCGTTTTCTGACATAGGCTTTGCTGATTTCTGCATGGTTGATTGTAGTCCAATATGATGTGACTGGAATACTTCCTCCTTTAATATGTTGGTGTCTACTGTGTCTGTATCACAGTCACATAGACTGCCATCTTGTTTTCAGAAACAGAGACCCGGACCTCTAAAATCATCAAATTTTGATGCAATAAAATACTGACATGATTACTGATCGGTTTGAGTGAATTCATGCAGCTTAGCACAACAAAATAGCACATTCCAGGTATCTTTCAACCTCAGATTAAACCAGCAGGACTTAAATGTTGTTCGATCGGTGAAAACAAGTTAGGCGGCCTTATTTTGTGCCGCGAGCAAGGACTTCAGACATACATGTACACCGACACGTGTTGGTATCACATGATACAGGGTCTTACCAAATTATTGCTAGAAACAGAGCCAAGTGTTATGCAAATCTGGCACAATAGGTGGGGAAGTTTGTGATTGGTTTTACGAAATTGAGCTTCAATAATGTGAAAGTTTGTCGTCTCCATGGAACTTTACCTAGAGTGTCTCAGATGTGTGGGTGGTGGTATTTTGTGCACTGAAACATCAGCAATTCGTGTGGTTCTCTACATGTATTTAACTTGATTCTTGATTGAATTTTGTACCCTCAGACAAACAACCCAAGCAGACGTCAACACCTACATCTCTTCCCCCACCAGCAGTTGGTGGCACCAGTGTACATAGGACACCATCAAACAAGAGTCTCGGATCTGATATCGTGCCTAATGGGGACATTGGTGAGTGTGGAGATAAGAAATTTGTTACCGTTTGGCATGTTTGAAAAGTGTCATCTTAAGAGAACTCTGGACAGTACTGATGTACTGATCTAGGAACAGGTCCTGCTTCATATATCTGATTTGTACAAGGATATCGTCTAATGTATGCTGTCTATGATGCTCATCGTCAGGCATGTCACTCAGGGGTCGCAGAGTGCAAAGAACCCCGCTCAGAGCCCAAACATGTTAATTTCCCATGTTGGACACCACAGTAGTTAGCAGGCCTTATATTAACTCTATGCCCCATGAAGGCTCACTACCATTGCCCCATGGTGACGCCATTTGACGCCCCTTCCTAGTCCATGAATTGATGATGCCATTTGACGTCTTATGTAATAAATTAATCAATTAACCTCACTCAATAATATTTTATTTCAGGAAATATTAAACATGCTAAATTATTATGTCTCCCCCAACTATGTTGGGGGGAGACATCTAGTGTTTGTGCTGTCTGTCTGTCTGTCCGTCTGTCTGTCTGGATGGATGTCTGTCTGTCTGGATGGATGTCTGTCCGTCCCCTTGCCTTGTCTGCAAGATATCTTGAGAACTACTGGATGGAATTTCACCAAACTTGGATGGAAGCTTCATTGGGATAGCCCCCTCATTTGATTAGGTTTTGGTGTATGTGCGTGCATTCATCCGTGTCCGATGTCCGTCCGTCCGTCCATCTACTTGTACATGTATATACAGGGCTTGTCTGCAAGATATCGGGAGAACTACTGGATGGAATTTCACCAAACTTGTATGGAAGCTTCATTGGGATAGCCCCCTCATTTGATTAGGTTTTGGTGTATGTGCGTGCATTCATCCGTGTCCGGTCCGTCCATCTACTTGCACATGTATATACAGGGCTTGTCTGCAAGATATCTGGAGAACTACTGGATGGAATTTCACCAAACTTGGATGGAAGCTTCATTGGGATAGCCCCTCATTTGATTAGGTTTTGGTGTATGTGCGTGCATTCATCCGTGTCCGGTGTCTGTCCGTCCGTCCATCTACTTGTACATGTATATACAGGCCTTGTATGCAAGATATCTTGAGAACTACTGGACAGAATTTCACCCCACTTGGATGGAAGCTTCAGTGGGATAGCCCCCTCATTTGATTAGGTTTTGGTTTGTGTGTCTGCATTCATCCATGTCCGGTGTCCGTCCGTCCGTCCATCTACTTGTACGTGTCTGCAAGATATCTGGAGAACTACTGGACAGAATTTCACCAAACTTGGATGAAAGCTTCATTGGGATAGCCCCCTCATTTGATTAGGTTTTGGTGTGTGTGCATGCGTTCATCCGTGTTCGGTGTCCGTCCGTCCGTCTGTCCATCTACTTGTACATGTATATACAGGGCTTGTCTGCAAGATATCTGGAGAACTACTGGATGGAATTTCACCAAACTTGGATAGAAGCTTCACTGGGATAGCCCCCTCATTTGATTAGGTTTTGGTGTGTGTGCGTGCGTTCATCCGTGTCCGGTGTCCGTCCGTCCATCTACTTGTACATGTATATACAGGCCTTGTCTGCAAGATATCTTGAGAACTACTGGACGGAATTTCACCCCACTTGGATAGAAGCTTCAGTGGGATAGCCCCCTCACTTGATTAGGTTTTGGTGTGTGTGCGTGCATTCATCCATGTCCAGTGTCCGTCCGTCCGTCCATCTACTTGTACATGTATATACAGGGCTTGTCTGCAAGATATCTGGAGAACTACTGGACGGAATTTCACCAAACAGTTGAAGCTTCAGCCCTTTTCAGCCCCGTTGATCGGTTTTGGTGTATGTGTGCATGCACGTGCATCGTGTCAGTGTCTGTCCCATCAGTTAACATCTGCTTGTACTGCTGTAAGTGTATTTTTAGATACGCAGCTTTGTTTAAGATACTTATTGCATTCATTTATAGCACTTTCACTTAAAAATAATGTGCCATTCAGAGGCAGAGGTGGGAGGACTAGGGAGATATATTTGTTAAAAAAACAACCAGCATAGGCTTCATGCCGGAGCGGCAACTCAGATTAAAGCGGACCTCAGTTGATGCACTCAAGAAAGTGATAAGAAAAATTAATAAACTTATGGTTCTAGTCGTCAAATAGATTTGTACCTGACAATGTACAGGTGATCACTGAAAAGGTCCATGGGGCAGCCTAGAAAAGCCTGTATGGTTTAGAAAGGGGCGTCAAATGGCGTCAATATGGGGCAAAGAGTTAAGTAAAGGGGCATCTATAAAGTATGTACGGTTGAAGGAGGGACAGAAAGTTTCAATTTCTTAAAAAGAAAATTTGAAATTGGTTATCATGGTTATACATTGTAGGTCCGGATACCGCATAGTAATGTACTGTAGGTTTGCTTGTATCTACTTTGATGTGATGGTTACATGTAACTCAGAAGTCATGAAAGTAGTAGAGTGTTATTATTCACACTGTGTTACCATGGTTCTGCCTAAGTCAGAATATGTGTAAATTTGGCCAAATTTGTTTTTGACCTATAGATGTTTATAACATTAGACAAATGAGAAAGCATGACTGCATGAGTGCCGGACATTCTGTGTGAGTGCCGGGTGAACCCACCCAGCACGACCCATCATGGGCAGAACCCATGCATTGTTACCCGGAAAACTCATTTATACACAAATTGTTTCTTTTCCCCAGGTGTACCATCAACGTTGCTCCAGTCTGGAAGAACAGCAGACAGTGATCGGCCAACGTCACTGCTGCTCACTTTGGATGATGGGGACTTGGGTAGGATATCTATATTATTTGACTGGGTTTATTATTTGAGCCTGATTAAACATGGTACATCTAACAGTGTGGATAGAGAATTCGGATTGGGTTAATTGGTGAGCTTGAAGAAGTTCATGTAAATTGTCTCCACCAATGAATTCAAGATACAGCTACAATATTACTTGTACCCTTCCAGAATACTCACAGAAAAATTACATGTGGCTTCCTGGCATGCCTGGTCTCCATCCCATCGATGTAATTCTCTATGTTATGTAGGTTATATGTGCTTTTGTCCCAAGGCCTGATGCAAGGTCTCTGACATGGGTAAAAGAAGGTATTATTATGGATGAGACCGTCCCAAGTGATGCCAAAACAATATTTTGTCTTGTTTGTGCCAGAAAATGAACTTGCCATTAATATTCTTCACAACTTACTATGACAACTGTGGACATCATAGTCTGAAATATTCTGCTCAGGGAATGCCAGGTAGGGCAATTAATCACAACGATTTTGTATAAGACTCACAAAATATAACTGACAAACAATCTACTGCTAGTTGTTTTGTCAGTTTTTGTCCAGGATATCACCTTTTCATTTAGAGGTCTTACACCAAAGCCTTGCACATAGTCACTATTGTTCGGGGTCAGAAAGTGTCGGTATTGGTTGGCGTGCTCGTGCCACACAAAATGGATTCGCTGCATCTGAACTGATGTGCCAGTACATAACTTGTTATAATCATTCTTCACAGGAAAATCACTACAGCTGGATTCTCCTTTGCACACGTCATCACGCCTGTCGAAGACGTTTCGGGAAATCCTCCATGACAAGGATGCTCTCCCTTACTTCATCCAGTACATGGAGTCGAAGGAAGTGGGTCATCTCATCAGATTCTGGCTGGATGCAGAGAGTTTCCAAGCGGCCACATGGACCCGGATACGAACTCAGTCCCTCCACTCTCTCAGCAGAAGCTCTGTCGCTAATAGTGGCAAACTAATCACAGACAACACGCCTGTGCAGAAGAGTGCTGACAACCCTCCCAGTTCAACATGTTCTGAGTGCAGTGTTCCAAACAGTGATAATTCTGGTGCCAGTGATAATGCTTGCGACTGTGATCCACACCACTTACAGGCGGGGACAGAAACTGTGGTCTCGAGTAATACATGCAGTTCGAACGCTAAAACTCTACCAAAAGAAAAACATGATGTGCTGCACACAACATCTTTTTCGAAACATTTACCCGGAACTACAAATGGTTCGGTCTCACCGGAGTCTGGAAACTGCATCGATAAATCCAGTATAAACCCATCACCAGGGGGTGACACTTCAAATTGTGAGAGACAATCGTTATCATCTCAGTGCTTAGACTCCACCAATACAGAGAAATATGTCCTGTCGGATAGTGACGTCAAAGCTAAGGAGAGGAATGACAGACTCAGTCAGCTGATGAATGTCGTATCTGATCAGTCCACCAAAGCAAGGTCAGGGTCACAAGAGGAAAAGTTTAGAAAGAGTAAGTTTGGTGCAAAATCTGGGGCAAACTTAACACCTGTTCGTGTCGACCTGTCTCTGACATGTTCATTTTGCATGCGACAGGTAGAAAAATAAGTTACCTATCACAATAAAAATACTTGGGTTTTGTAATTCATTCTTGCAAAAAAATTCAGGAAACTGACAACAGCTTAATTAATGCATTAATAATTTGACACAAATAAAATTAAACAGGCCTCCATGTACTGGAAGATATTTATTTTCATATTTATGCATCATTACACAACACTAAAGCGAAATTATTATTTCGTATCATTAGCCCGTTCAAGCTATTGTTGGGAGGAGACCGGTAGAAATAATTCTCACCTTTCATCTGAGACAGGTAACTTTTGAAAAACATTTCAACCCCTGTGAGATACATGTTCCTTCCCCCTGGATAGAAGAAGAATCCTATTTATTGTGAGGTTAATAGGTCAGACGTCAAGGTCACAGTACCTTAAAACTGAATCTAGTTTGACCGACTATAATAGTTAGGACTCTTCAGAGTTGTCTTGCCTACATACCATTTGTCATGCAGAGTTGTCTCCCATGTTTGAAATGAAACCTCTGCATTCAGTTAAACTGTTTTGCTATTGTTACTTTGGTGGGGGGGGGGGGTCCTTTTCATGAACTTTATATCTGTTTAATAACTCGAGAACAAACTTTGATATTGGTATCCATTAAAAGGTTTACTTCATCACTTTTTTCTCATTTTTCTTCCTTCATAGAACATTTTCTCACCTGAAAGAAATTGTTTTAAGGGAAAATTAATATTTTCTTGTGTGGTCTAACCATTCTCGATTCCAGCAGGGGATATGTGAGGTCACCGCTCTTGTTCTGATCTAATTTAAAGCATTCCTCAAACTCATTTTATTGATTCGTTACCGGTACTTGCTGTCCAAACATCAGTCACTCAGTCTTTAAAATTCTATTGTCCACTCGCTCAGGTTTGGATTGGTACTAAAGTTAGGGTATTACCTAATCTTATCAGTCAAAACGTCAAACCCAAGATCACAAGGTCAAAGCCATGGTTGCCAATGTCTGTTTTGTCCATTATAATATCCTCCTGTGTGATTGCTTTTCCATCACATCTGTTAACATTGTAATGTTAAGGTGTGTGCGGGTGTATTATATTTAAGCCCATAATGCTCTTTTTCCATTACTGAATGACATGGCAGTGCTGATTACTATAAATCATTTTGTTTTACTTTCAGGTATAGAGCGGGATGCTGTAAATATTTATTCCAAGTATATATGTCTTAATGCCCCGCGTCCCATAGGAATTAGTGAGGAGATTAGGAATGCTGCAATCAGTAAGTAAGGATTACCAGTGATAAATGGGTTGTATGAAATAGTTAGTCTTTAGTATATGACTCCATGATATCAGTATGTAATCAGCCTCAGAATCTAGGCTGGATTCAATGTTTCTTAAACTCTGCGAAAGTTTCATGTTACGACAATAAAATACATTTGATCACAGAAGACTATTGTGCATATCATTCTGGAGAAAATGGAAGAAATTGATCTTTAAAAATAAAACAACCAGTCCCGGGTGTGAAAAGTAATAGAAATCAAACAACCATCTTATTAAATTCTTTCAGACTTATATACATGTATTAGTTATTTCCAGGATTTGTGCATGCTGAAATTGTGTGGTGACCTCTTGTTATTATCAGATGACCTCTTCTCACTCAATATCGATATTGAAAGTTGTTTTCGTGAACAGAAAAATATGACTTTATTCCAGGTAAGATGTGCAGAGAAGATGGACAGGTCGATCCAACATGTTTTGCGCAGTGTCAGGATTTTGTCGTAGATATCATGGAAAGGGAGTAAGTGAAGATAATACTATATACGTACTGGGATTTAATTCACAGTATAGGGGAACTTGCACAATACCATCTGTCCAATCAGATTTTGTGCTTGCACTTCCTGTTTGCCAATTTTGGCCCAGTTAACCAATCAGCTGACAGAACTATCACTTCCTGTTTATCTCCTGGTCCTATTGTGCAAGCTTCCCATGAAGGCAGAGCTTGGACTATGCCACAGTAAGCATTTGATAGACTGGATACCATTGGCATATTGAACCCAGGCATTTCAAAACGACCACTGTATTTGCAATACATGTGCATTTTGATTTTGTCTCAATCCTGTGAATGTCTTCTATAATGTCAAAATGTATGTCAGCTATGGAAGGGGAGAAAAGTCTTCTCTTGCTGGGTTAGTGAGAGTTACTTCCCTTGTTTAGATGCATTTGTGATTAATTTATTGAAATCCCAGTTTGGATGTATGTTGTCTTATGTACATGATATGGTGAAACCTATGTAAATTGACAATACTTGGGCAGTGCTCCAGATAATTTTTTTTTATGAGGAGTACTATACTCCTCCAAATTTGTTCGAAGGAGTATCGCTTGTCATACCAGGAGTATTGTTTCTTGCCCAGGCCTGTGCTGTAATATTTTCTATGGAAACCTATTATGGGTTATACTAAAATCTCCTAGGGTAACCTGAAATAGGTCCCCTAACGGGAAAATTAGGGTAACCTATGTTCACCTAGGATAACCTGTTTGATTGACGGCATCTAATTAACGTATTCCTTTGAAAACATTTAAATAAATGTCCTTATTTTATCATAAAAATCCTGTCTTTACTACTTTATTTTTATTTCCAATCTCATGTATAAGAACTGTGTATTCAGATTTGTATTAAGAGGTGAACTGCGGTCAAATAGCCTACCAAGTCTACTGAATTTCACCAGAATATAAATTTCCATCTGTTATTTATCTGTATTTCATCATTGAAAACTGCTGAAATGACGAGAGATTACATATGGATAACTTCTTGAAAAATGAGAAACCTGCTTGAATTCTGCAGATTTCTCAACCATTGATCATGATAGATTTAAATTTAAAATATCACGAATTATCAAAAGTTTTTCGGAATTATTAACTTTTAGTTGCATAACAACAACAACGTGCGCGAATACCTTGTTTACATCACTTGTCCACCAAACAATCGGTCAATGCGTGGTTGACGAACATCTTCTGAAACACTTATTTATGACATCATGGGTCTTTTGTGCCTTCAAAATCTCTTTAATTCTTTCGTCTTTGGTGATTTTAAAAATTACTTTCTGTTTCGTTCTTTTGGATTATGGTACTGTCAAAGTTGCTCCACGTGCTCAACGTATGTTGTTCGTTTGAGAGGTACGAGTTTACTCGCGCCGCACATGCGATACAATCACAAATTCTATTGGTCAATTCAGTTAAAAGCGTCCTCCGATTGGATTCACTATTGCCGAAGTTGAAAATGTACTCGTCATGTTACAACAACAACATGCGGTTACGACACGGTATGTGTTACGGTATCTTTACGCATTGATTTTGGCGATAAGGCGTATCAGCTATTTATCGGGCGTATTTGTTACGCCTAGATTTCAGCATGCATGCGTTTTTGAACTTTTTGTAGGCGTAAATTACGCCAATACGCCCCTTATCTGGAGCACTGCTTGGGACCAGTTATAGTGTCGGTTTTGACAGGGTTCTGGTTTATCCAGGTTCACAATACTTTAAATTTAGGTTTTGTAACATGGATAAAGCCAGTATTTAGAAGTTGGTCGGTTTACCCTCCCAGGTGTCAGTATTCACAGGTTTCACTGTATATAGGTTTGGTCATATTGCAACATTTCCATGATTCACCGGATTCCCAACTCTTTCGAAATGCCAATTAATCATGCTTATAGTAAATAGTATGTTGATGGCATTTAATGTGGAAAGAAATATATCTGAATGGAGAGTTTGTATGACCCCAGGCAACAACTAAATTGGAAGAACCTTTGGCATTTCCATATAAATTGGCTGAACGAAACATTTGCAATGCATGTGCATTTTTACTTGGTACCAGACCAAGTAACCAACAGTATTAATACAATGTTGGTTACTTGGTCTTGAATCAAGTCAATTAGTCTTTGTAATTGTTTCTAAATTAGTGCCTTTCTATTGTCTCTATGTTTAGGCACTATCCAGACTTTACAAGGAATGTGTTCCACTGTAAACACCAAATAGACGTACTTACCAGTGGTCGTGTGTACTTAGCTGACATCCTCTATAATGAAGTGGCCATGTTCTACTTTATGGAGGTACGTGATAGAGGTACATAGTACGTACACTGAGAAAAACACATCTATACCTCACAGCAATTTTGAGCATGTAATGAGAGATATAACTATGTTATCAGACTTGTCAGGAAAAATAATTTACTCACAACAGAGTTGAAGTAATGTTCACATCACAGCAACATCGTATTCTAAAAGTGCATTTCTGGTCAATTTTCTGTCAGATTTTTCCGGATATTTTAATTGTGATATTTTCTCTGAAAGAAACCCTACAAACTAAATTAGAAAGTAATTATCTAAAATGAAATAAATAGTTTTTGTACGCTTTTATCCGTAAAAATGCAAAACATTGAGGAAATATATGAAAACACAACTTTTTGATACCCTACATGTTATTGTACATGGTCACCATTTTGAATTTATCCATGATCCTTTGCTCAGAGGCTCAGTAGGCTCAAAATGATGGGCTATACTGCCACAGAGTGTCCGCTCTTAATATTTTTTCATTGTGGATACAGTGTAGATTTTTTGGTAGGCAGGGTATAATGCCCCTCCCCTCTCGTCAAGGCCTGCGGGTTAATACATGTAGTGCTATGAACAAGATCCAGAGAGAACATAAAATAAGCCAATTTACGGAATACAATTTAGGGCAATAATTGATTGACCGGTTACATGTGAATCAGCCAGTGAAAGTTACTGGACTTTCCCTTTGAAACAGTTTCACATAAATTTGTTCTTTGAGAGGCATTTTAGAAGTTGGAAACTAGTAACCAAACAAATGATTATGGATAACTTCTTTGTTTAGTAACGCTGTAATTAACTACAGTGGAACGTCATCAGCTAATAAATAAATTTATTATCCATAATAATTTGTTAGGTTAGAAAATTTGTTCTCAAAATTTATACATGGAAATATTCTGTGTTAACACAGGCTTTCATTTATCATGATTTTAGGGATCGTTTCCATTAATCGTTTTTTCTTCAGTCGCGATTTTTCTTCAATTTTCTCGATTGAAAAACGATCAGTCGCGAATCAGTCGCGAGGATATCGAGAAAAAAAATGAGAAAAAACGATTGAACCTTTTCTGGAAAAAACCATTCTCTCGCGATATCGTTTTTGAATCGTTTACCCATGCGCGATCCGTTCTTGATCGCGAATCTTCAATCGCGAGAGAATCGTTTTTTTCAAGGCGCGAGAGAATCGTGAGGCGGAGTGATATTTGGCACATAGGCCGTGTTGCCGTCGTACGCCGCTCTATCCGCGAACTGGGAACTACATTTAATGCTGGTTGCGGATTTGTCGATGGAAAACCTATATTACTATACTATACTGTATAAATGCGTAAGATAACCGGATAATATATATGATTCACGATCTATAGTCTCCTACAAGCCGAAGTAGGGCGTATGCTGGAAATATCTATACATATACCTGTACCATGCTTCCTGTGACGTTCGCGCTCAGATTTACTCTGGCGAAGCGTAAATGACAAAATTGCATGTTTATTCAATAATCGTGTGAGTCGACAATGTATTAATGTTCAGTCATTCCCTTCATACTTTCGATAATTTTCTCATATATTCATGCAACTTGGTATAAGCAATACAGGATTATAGTCACAATATCTTGTTTTGTAAATACCGGGTACAGGTCATAAGTGGATTTGAGTTCGTCGTTGATTGCATTTATATCAGAATGATTACGGCACATGCTTGATAGAGGTGTGAATGGGCGCATGGCGATAACCCAGAACAGCTTAGCCCTCCAGCCGAGAATTCCTAGGTTAATTAAGGTGAAAAATAGTGTAATTAAATATGTATATTTTGTTATAGTAAAACATACATTAGGAAAGGGTATCCATTCATGTTTTGGTACAGTTTTTAAACTATTGAGATGTGAGTAAATTCAAAAAATCACCATCAAGTTAATTTTATTTATTATAAGAATATTCGCGGCAGTGATCTCATATTTATATCAAATACATATCACAATGGTGATTGAATCGCATATAACGGTTGGATTCGCATATGTACAATACTTTTTATTTTAATTTTATATTTTGATAAATGAACTATGAATGATTCCAAAGCGAAGCTCAAGCCAAATACCAACTGAATATTATATAATTTCATCTCTTACTGGATTAACCAGTTGTGAAAAATTTTACAAATAGCCCGCGCTATATATTAATAATTAAGTGCTTTCGAAGACTCAAAGGCCCCGTATGACAATGTTATATTCAATACAGCGCCATCTATATACACAAGGAAAATGGTGATCGTAGGACAAAAAACCACGCGTACAGCGAAAATCTGACGAATCAACTCAAAATTTCAGCCCGCACAGATGCCAAAAACGTTCACGAAAATACTACACAAGAAATCTGGAATAATACCGGCTTTAAAACACAGAAACACCCAAAATAATAGACGAAATTGCAAGTGTAAATGAGCCAATATGACCATATCTGGGCCTGTGTCCCGTACAAAATATATGTAAATATAAAGTTATAATTATATGCATAACCATTATTCCTATGTATATGTATAGATATTTTTTTCAATTTCTTTCAATATCCTCATCGTATCTATATAACCGCCAACTGTACAGAAACACGCTATAGTTTTACACTAGGCAAAGAATGGAAAAGGAAGAAGAAAAAATGATCGAACTTTATATAGTCTGACTGAAGTGCTAGAAACTCGAACGTGTATGCGGGTCAGTCAGGCTGAACCAATGGCGTACTACTTTCGGCTATAATCCTCAATCGTTTTTTTTTTCAATCGTTTATATTTTCTCGATTAAAAAGCGATTGAATCGCGATATCGCTTTTTATTCGCGAGAATTTTCTCGATTGGAAAACGATTGCCAGCAGAAAAAAAAACCATTCGAACAGCGATCGCGAATGAATCGTTTATTTTGAAGAAAAAAAACCATTCCCTCGCGCCTTGGAAAATCGCGACATCGAGAAAATTTGACGAAAAAAACGATTCATTCGCGAACGATAATTGGAAACGGTGCCTTAAGGTAAACCCTCACTGGCACTGTACATTTTTAAAATAATCAAAAGAGTAGATGCATCCTGAAACCAAGAACACCTATTTATGGAATTAAAGATTGACTTTTCCGATTGTAACATGACATTTCACCACACATTTGTTTTGTTCCCCTAGTTTATGGAGCAGGAAGGCGGTGCAGCCTTAATGCAGTGTGTCCTGGCAGCTGATAATTTCCAGCAGCATCTACAAGCTATGCAGGGATACGATGGTGTCCAAGCTCAGACCGACGCCATGGTCCTCTATGACAAGTGAGTATTATGGGCCCTTCAAATTCGTCTCACCTTGGTAATCATTTCACTTCTAAAATCATTTCACTTCTAAAATGATAAGAAATTCACTTTTCCAGACAAAATTTCAACTGCAATGTTGAGTCTCAAACACAAGTTAAAATTGTTCCTGTGACCCATTTGCAGATTGTTCCTGTAATCCTTGTTCAGATTGTTCCTGTGATCCATGCACGTATTGTTCCTGTGACCCATGTGCAGATTGTTCCTGTAATCCTAGTTCAGATTGTTCCTGTGACCTATGTGCAGATTGTTCCTGTGACCCATGTGCAGATTGTTCCTGTAATCCTTGTTCAGAATGTTCCTGTAATCCTTGTGCAGATTGTTCCTGTAATCCTAGTTCAGATTGTTCCTGTGATCCATGCACATATTGTTCCTGTGACCCATGTGCAGATTGTTCCTGTAATCCTTGTGCAGATTGTTCCTGTGATCCATGTGCAGATTGTTTCTGTGATCCATGCACGTATTGTTCCTGTGACCCATGTGCAAATTGTTCATGTGACCCATGTGCAGATTGTTTCTGTGATCCATGTGCAGATTGTTCCTGTGATCCATGCACATATTGTTCCTGTGACCCATGTGAAGATTGTTCCTGTAATCCTAGTTCAGATTGTTCCTGTGATCCATGCACATATTGTTCCTGTGACCCATGTGCAGATTGTTCCTGTAATCCTTGTGCAGATTGTTCCTGTGATCCATGTGCAGATTGTTTCTGTGATCCATGCACATATTGTTCCTGTGACCCATGTGCAAATTGTTCCTGTGATTGTTCCTGTGATCCATGTGCAGATTGTTCCTGTGATCCATGCACATATTGTTCCTGTGACCCATGTGAAGATTGTTCCTGTAATCCTAGTTCAGATTGTTCCTGTGATCCATGCACATATTGTTCCTGTGACCCATGTGAAGATTGTTCCTGTAATCCTAGTTCAGATTGTTCCTGTGATCCATGCACATATTGTTCCTGTGACCCATGTGCAAATTGTTCCTGTGACCCATGTGCAGATTGTTCCTGTGATCCATGCACATATTGTTCCTGTGACCCATGTGAAGATTGTTCCTGTAATCCTAGTTCAGATTGTTCCAGCATCCATGCATTGAAGTGGTTGTTCCGTGACCTATGTGAGCTCGCTCCTGTAATCCTAGTTCAGATTGAAATTCCGTAATCTCAGTTCAGATTGTTCCTGTAATCCTTGTGCAGATTGTTCCTGTAATCCTTGTTCAGAATGTTCCTGTAATCCTTGTGCAGATTGTTCCTGTGATCCATGTGCAGATTGTTCCTGTAATCCTAGTTCAGATTGTTCCTGTCACCTATGTGCAGATTGTTCCTGTAATCCTTTGTGGGATTGTTCCTGTGATCCATGCACAGTACAGCTCCTTGTGACCTATGGATTGTTCCTGTAATCCTTGTTCAGATTGTTCTGTGGTCCTCTTGTGCAGATTGTTCCTGTGACCCATGTGCAGATTGTTCCTGTGACCCATGTGCAGATTGTTCCTGTAATCCTTGTGCAGATTGTTCCTGTGACCCATGTGCAGATTGTTCCTGTAATCCTTGTGCAGATTGTTCCTGTGATCCTTGTGCAGATTGTTTCTGTGATCCATGCACGTATTGTTCCTGTGACCCATGTGCAAATTGTTCCTGTGACCCATGTGCAGATTGTTCCTGTGATCCATGCACATATTGTTCCTGTGACCCATGTGAAGATTGTTCCTGTAATCCTAGTTCAGATTGTTCCTGTGATCCATGCACGTATTGTTCCTGTGACCCATGTGCAGATTGTTCCTGTAATCCTAGTTCAGATTGTTCCTGTGACCTATGTGCAGATTGTTCCTGTAATCCTTGTTCAGAATGTTCCTGTAATCCTTGTGCAGATTGTTCCTGTGATCCATGCACATATTGTTCCTGTGACCCATGTGCAGATTGTTCCTGTAATCCTTGTTCAGATTGTTCCTTTGATCCATGTGCAAATTGTTCCTGTGACCCGTGTGCAAATTGTTCCTGTGACCCATGTGCAGATTGTTCCTGTGACCCATGTGCAGATTGTTCCTGTAATCCTAGTTCAGATTGTTCCTGTGATCCATGCACATATTGTTCCTGTGACCCATGTGCAGATTGTTCCTGTAATCCTAGTTCAGATTGTTCCTGTGATCCATGCACATATTGTTCCTGTGACCCATGTGAAGATTGTTCCTGTAATCCTAGTTCAGATTGTTCCTGTGATCCATGCACGTATTGTTCCTGTGACCCATGTGCAGATTGTTCATGTAATCCTAGTTCAGATTGTTCCTGTGATCCATGCACATATTGTTCCTGTGACCCGTGTGCAAATTGTTCCTGTAATCCTTGTTCAGATTGTTCATGTGATCCATGCACATATTGTTCCTGTGACCCGTGTGCAAATTGTTCCTGTAATCCTTGTGCAGATTGTTCCTGTGACCCATGTGCAAATTGTTCCTGTGACCCATGTGCAGATTGTTCCTGTGACCCATGTGCAGATTGTCCCTGTAATCCTTGTTCAGATTGTTCCTATAATCCTTGTGCAGATTGTTTCTGTGATCCATGCACATATTGTTCCTGTGACCCGTGTGCAAATTGTTCCTGTGACCCGTGTGCAAATTGTTCCTGTGACCCATGTGCAAATTGTTCCTGTGACCCATGTGCAAATTGTTCCTGTGACCCATGTGCAGATTGTCCCTGTAATCCTTGTTCAGATTGTTCCTATAATCCTTGTGTAGATTGTTTCTGTGATCCATGCACATATTGTTCCTGTGACCCGTGTGCAAATTGTTCCTGTGACCCGTGTGCAAATTGTTCCTGTGACCCATGTGCAAATTGTTCCTGTGACCCATGTGCAAATTGTTCCTGTGACCCATGTGCAAATTGTTCCTGTGACCCATGTGCAGATTGTCCCTGTAATCCTTGTTCAGATTGTTCCTATAATCCTTGTGCAGATTGTTTCTGTGATCCATGCACGTATTGTTCCTGTGACCCATGTGCAAATTGTTTCTGTGACCCGTGTGCAAATTGTTTCTGTGACCCGTGTGCAAATTGTTCCTGTGATCCATGTGCAGATTGTTTCTGTAATCCTTGTGCAGATTGTTACTGTGATCCATGCACATATTGTTCCTGTAATCCTTGTGCAGATTGTTCCTGTAATCCTTGTGCAGATTGTTCCTGTGATCCATGCACGTATTGTTCCTGTGACCCATGTGCAAATTGTTCCTGTGACCCGTGTGCAAATTGTTTCTGTGACTCGTGTGCAAATTGTTCCTGTGATCCATGTGCAGATTGTTTCTGTAATCCTTGTGCAGATTGTTACTGTGATCCATGCACATATTGTTCCTGTGACCTGTGTGCAAATTGTTCCTGTGACCCTTGTACGGATTGTTCCTCTGATCCATGCAGATTGTTCCTGTGATCTTTGTGCAGATTGTTCCTGTGATCCATGCACAAATTGTTCCTGTGTTCTTTGTGCAGGTTGTTCCTGTGACCCATGTGCAGATTGTTCTTGTGCCCCATGTGCAGATTGTTCCTGTGACCCATGTGCAGATTGTTCCTGTGCCCCATGTGCAGATTGTTCCTGTGACCCATGTGCAGATTGTTCCTGTAATCCTTGTGCAGATTGTTCCTGTAATCCTTGTGCAGATTGTTCCTGTGATCCATGCACATATTGTTCCTGTGACCCATGTGCAAATTGTTCCTGTGACCCGTGTGCAAATTGTTCCTGTAATCCGTGTGCAAATTGTTCCTGTAATCCATGTGCAGATTGTTTCTGTAATCCTTGTGAAGATTGTTACTGTGATCCATGCACGTATTGTTCCTGTGACCTGTGTGCAATTTGTTCCTGTGATTCTTGTACGGATTGTTCCTGTGACCCATGTGCAGATTGTTCCTTTGACCCATGTGCAGATTGTTCCTGTAATCAATGTGCAGATTGCTCCTGTGGTCCTTGCGCTGATTTTCCCTGTGATCCTTGTGTGGATTGTCCCTCTGCCTGTGGTTCATGTGCAGATTGTTTCATTTGGATGATGTTAGATGGTGACTGAATTCAGTAGAATGTCTGGCATAATTTTTGTCCTCAAAATTGTGGGTGATTGAATTCTAATATTGTGATTGAATTATTAGAGGAATTACCATAGTGGTTTATTCAGTTAGTTTGATGAAACATTTTCATGGAAGATTATTGATAAATTCCGGTTTTAAGTATTGGTTGTGGTTATACTGCATGTATCTGAATATTTGTTACTTGTTTTCAGGTACTTTTCACTGCAAGCGACTACACCATTGGGTTTTGGCGACAAAATCCGATTTGAGGTGGAGTCCAATATATGTAGAGAAGAAGGACCTCTGCCAGATTGCTTTGCCATCCCCAGAAATATATCTCTGAAAAGTATAGAAAAGGTAATTATTGTCCCCCGCTACTTAGTAGGGGGGGGGGGACTTAGAAACACCGGTGTCCGTAGTAATTCCGTAATTCCGTAAGATTTTCTTGTCCGGACAATAACTCGTGAACGATTTAACCGATCAACTTCAAACTTGGGGTGTGCCTTGACATTGGCGAGAGGACGGTTGGGATTGTTTTTCAGCAATGTGCGTAATCCAATATGGCCGCCGTCAGCCATTTTGGATTATAAGCAGTACGATCTTAGATTTTCTTGTCCGGACAATAACTCGTGAACGATTTAACCGATCAACTTCAAACTTGGGTGTGCCTTGACATTGGTGAGAGGACGGTTGGGATTGTTTTCAGCAATGTGCGTAATCAAATATGGCCGCCGTCAGCCATTTTGGATTATAAGCAGTTCGATCTTAGATTTTCTTGTCCGGACAATAACTCGTGAACGATTTAACCGATCAACTTCAAACTTGGGGTATGCCTTGACATTGGTGAGAGGACGGTTGGGATTGTTTTTCAGCAATGTGCATAATCTAATATGGCCGCCATCTGCCATATTGGATTATAACCAGTTGGATCTTGTCCGGACAACAACTCGAGAACGATTCAACCGATCTACTTCATATGTGGGGAGTGCCTTGACATTGTTGAGAGGAGGATTAGGATTGTTTTTCAAGGACGTGCTTGATCCAATATGGCCACCATCAGCCATACTGGATTTCATTGGATTTTAAACAGTTTGATATTGTCCGAACAATAACTGGAGTACGATTCAACTGATCTACTTGAAACTTGGGGAGTGCCTTGGCATCGGTGAGAGGACGGTTTGGATTTTTTTTCAGTGATGTGCATAATCCAATATGGCCACTGTCAGCCATATTGGATTATAAGCAGTTGGATCTTAGATTTTCTTGTCCGGACAATAACTCGTGAACGATTTAATCGATCAACTTCAAATTTGGGGTGTGCCTTGACATTGGTGAGAGGACGGTTAGGGTTGTTTTTCAGCAATGTGCGTAATCTAATATGGCCGCCGTCAGCCATATTGGATTGTAAGCAGTTGAATCTTGTCTGGACAATAACTCGAGAACGATTCAACCGATCTACTTCATACTTGGGGAGTGCCTTGACATTGTTGAGAGGAGGATTAGGATTGTTTTTCAAGGACGTGCTTAATCCAATATGGCCACCATCGGCCATACTGGATTTCATTGGATTTTAAGCAGTTTAATCTTGTCCGGACAATAGCTGGAGTACGATTCCACTGATCTACTTCAAACTTGGGGAGTCCCTTGACCTTAGTGAGAGGACAGTCATGTATTATGTTTTGTGGATGTGCATAATCCAATATGGGTGCCATCTGCTGTATTAGATTATGTTAAGCTCATCAGCGATATCTCCATTTTCAAATCATACTCTTATCAATGATATGAGATATCATCGACCCCAAAAAATCGACCATAGAGGTCCATGGCCCCCGCAGCAGCAGCGCCAGTTATGGAGTTATGGTGGATGTGATGTAATCCACCATAACTGGTGCTGCTAGCGGGAGACATGGACCTCTATGGTCGATTTTTATTATTGTCTTATATGCACAGAAACCATTACAGTGGCCACACTAGATAGTTGATACATCAAATCTTTCATTTTTTTTTACCAGTTTGTAATTCCAAGGGAGATAATTCAAACTACAAAAAAGTTCCCTCCTTTGATGAAGTAAATACAGGACTTCATAAATACATTACTGATATGACACCTGGCCATTATCAGATGTCTATCACAGCAAAATTAGACTATCATTATTGAAATTTCTATAACACTTGTGCCAAGACATCGAGCAAACCGTGCATATATGAAACAGTTTAGCACGGTTTTGTGAAATCAACACTCCTCAGGTGCAGGTTTTCATTTGGGAGATTCTATTTCATAAGTCTGGGGAGGAAAGGGATATCTGCTTTCATACAAGTAACAATTGAATAAAACAAACAAATAAATTACAAGATGGAATTTCTTTCTCAAGTTTAACTCCCAATTTAACTCCCCATTTGAGAGACCACATAAACTCGTCCACTGATATTGGCACGATGCCAACCATGCCAACGTTCTTTCAACAAAGGGGAGAACCGTTGTCAAAGTTTACCTTATTTTTCCAACCTTTCTTTATAATCTTTGTTGGTAATCAATTTGAGAAGTGCAGTAGAATAGGAATAATGTTGTCATAGGCATGCAGTGTGGTTATTTTACACCCGGTTAGTGTGGGCAAGTTTATATCTTGGGCAAGGGCATGGGCTTCGTCCTTGCCTAAAAATATAAACTTACCCACAATAAACGTGCGTAAAATAACCATCAAGCACACCTATGAAAACATTATTTCTGAAGTATCCTTGCATTCCATGCCGCTTCCCTCACTCCAAAAAGTGCTACATACATGTAGTGATAACTGAATTGGGCTTGGAACGCGAGTTTTCTTTTCATTGTACAAAAGTGAAAAAGTATCTTAAATTTCTTGTCGCATTATTAATTTTGTTTCGAAAATCATATTAAAAGATTGTTTTAAGAAGAAAATGAAAATAACAGCCTCTCTTGCCTTTGTTTGGTCAAGTCCCAGCCTGACACCTAGTCATGGCTGCATTGATTACAACACTGCTCAGCTTGATTGCATTTGTTTGTGAGTCATTGGTTTCAGGATAATGATTTATATCAACAATGATAGATTATAGAATTCTAGAGAAGAATTGGTGTGATGAATAGAAGCTGGATTAGGCATTTTTCTTTTATTTCTATGGCCTGAATCTGAAATCCCGGACAGAATTTAAAACGAAGAAGTATGATCGATCTTTTTTGAGTTTCATTTTATTTGGAAAAATGTTTCCTACTAGGCTGAAATTTAAAAACAATTATCAGTAGTTATTTTCGAACTGAATTTTTGTTAATTTCCGTGAATGTTTTGCGTGCAAAGAAACGAAACGGCCATAACCGAGAGCAGCCATAATACCAAGCTGACCCATTGTGATTGTTGGTGTTACCACTTGCATATCAGTGCCCAATATTTGTAATTTCTGAGAATACTGACCGGTTTAAGATAACTAAGCGAGTTGACATCTATTTAGTAAACTTTTTGATAAGCTGTCATGACCTATTTGCTGAACAAATCCTTTATTTCAGAACTATTTCCCCCAGTTTTTGAAGAGTGAGTTGTACTACAAGTATTTATCAGAGTTGGTCAACACTATTCAAATGGCACAAGACTTCCCTCAGCAACGAGTAAGAAAAAGAACAGGTAGGCCCACTACATGAATAACATTTCTTGATTGCAGACATCCCTGGACTGGTACATGTACAGCAAGAATGGAAAGCCCTGTCCGCTTTAATTTCTTGTGTCAGCTTATATACAGGACTACACGTCTTGCTGCTGGTTCAGTAATGTACGTTGACAATGTCCTGTTTAGCAATGTTAGATTGTAGGATGAATTGATTACATGCCGTGTAGCCTAGTTGAATGGATGCATAATTGTCTCCCAAGACCCCGAGTGCTAGAGGGGGACTATAGTATTGGGGTCTGTCCATTTGAGTTCGTTTCTACTTCTAACTTCTAGAAAACTGAACGGATTCTTTCAAATTTGGTATGTGAGTACCTTGTTTGGGATTGTTTTTCACTCCGATTTGCAGTTGGCGTCACCTGTGGGTCAAGTTAAACTTGCATTTCTGGACAATAACTTTTGAAAACGTTAAGAGATTCCTCCCATATCTGCCTCAAAATTTCACTTGGGATTGTTATTAATGTTCATCGTCCTGTAGGTGGTGTCACCTGGGGGCCAAGTTAAAATTTTGTTATTCCATTCCGGGTTCTGAACGTTACTGTATGCTTCTGAGACAAATACTATGTTCAACATCCGGGGGCTTGAACCGCTCGGGTTTTCATTCATCATGGGATAGAATGATTGAAAGAAGTGTCGTCAGACTTGGCGTGCACTGTTCTGAACATTTTATGAATGAGTTGCAGTTATTGGTCTATTGAGTATGATATCAGTTATCCAATTATTTTCAGCCATCACCACCACAACATGGCTTGAACAAGCAAAATTCTCACAAGAGATGGTTACTAAAGGCAGATACTTCATGTAGGCAGCTATTGTCAGAGCCTTTGTGCAGCTGAAAAGGCTCAAGTCTAGACACATTGTTGTCCCCAGACTTCGCTATTGTATGCATTGTCTCTTGATTCTTACATGGCGTATGAACCTTCTAAACTTAGTGTAGAGATTTAGCAAATCCACTTTGTTTGATGCTTCCAGAGAGTGATGCCTCATCAGAACACAGTGGTGGGAGTCAGAGTACAGGCAATGAGAGCATCAGTATGAAGAACACACTGCTGGCCTCCAACACCAGTCACTGGAAGAAGGCGCTTCATCGATTTGAGGACGACCTCCGGATTGATCCCGTCTTCTTCAACCCAGATGCTCTTTGGAAAAGATCCGCAGCTAGGTACACATAGTACATAATAGTGAAATCTTCCAAACTTTGTCTAGTCGACCAATAGTTGGCTTGACAATGGCAGTCTGAAGTATAACTTCCCATATGCAGGTCAAAAAGTGGAAAATAGTTGATGGCAAACTTTTGCACATGTACCAGAGAATTAACACTGATGGTAATTTCCATGAATAACAACTTCCAATTCTTACTTGCTGTAATATATTTGCTGTAACTCAAAGAATTTTTGCCCACATCAACAACATGCCATAGTGCATGGCCCTAAAATCACTACACAATATGACACTTCCAGGCATTGCATCAGAACTATTACCTGCATGTACCTAATATTACCTATTACCTGTATGTATGAGATAGGAATGCTGACACAGTCAGCTCCTCATTCATGCAAATATTCTCATAGATATATACAATGTACAATAAAAGTCTGGATAAACCATGTTATTTCCCCACATCACAATGACCTAGCATAAAAAAGCCAACCCATGTGCCTATAACCAAAGAATCATACAATACAGTCCAAATGTTCTCAGATGTACATGAAGCCCCTCCTTTCTGCATATGGAGCAGTACCACAGAATTCAGAAAAGGTGTATGTAATAACAATGCACCAATCCAGGTTGGATCTAACGATGCCGGTATCGATTTGAGATGAAAAGGTCAATGATCAAGGTCATGATATTCACGAAAATATTAACAGCTACATGTATGTCCACATAATATCTTGAGTCACCTTTTATTTGACCTCAATTATAAGTTTGCAAATATGTTGCTCTGAATGTGGACTCTAAAAAGCATGTTGATCTGCAGTCAGTGTCAAAGGTTGAGGTATTAGCACAGATTGTGGCTTCATCTTGCATGTGATAATAAACTCGTCCTAAGTTCAGTATGATGCTTTAATTCATATTGCTTGCATGCATTATGGGGCATATATGTTCCTGTGGACTCCTCTAGTTTTTACCCCTCGGCCAAATTTGGCCTAGGGGTATTGTCGTCATCATGTACGGCTGTCCGTATGTACGTCCGTCCGTTACCGCGATATCTAAAGAACCGTTTCATGCATGGCAACCAAACTTGTTACATCTATTTATCTTCACGTAAATCAGAAGCCTATCGAAAATGAATCATCTTGGACAATATTTTGCAGAGTTATGCCCCTTTTTACAAATAAAAATCCATTTATGATTTGTTATTGTGATAATTTCAGAACTGTTCCATATACAACATCCTAATGTGATACAGTTGTTTCTCTTGACCTAAACTAGATGCCTATCGAAAATGAGTCGTGTCAGAAAGTATTTTGCAGAGTTATGCCCCTTGTCTAATAAAATCCGTTACCGCGATATCTACAGAACCGTTTCATGCATGGCAACCAAACTTGTTACATCTATTTATCTTCACGTAAATCAGAAGCCTATGAAAAGGAGTCATCTCGGACAATATTTTGCAGAGTTATGCCCCTTTTTACAAATAAAAATCCATTTATGATTTATTGTGATAATTTCAGAACTGTTCCATATACAACATCATAACGTGATACAATTGTTTCTCTTGACCTGAACTAGATGCCTATCGAAAATGAGTCGTGTCAGAAAGTATTTTGCAGAGTTATGCCCCTTGTCTAATAAAATCCACTAATTCCTATGTTAAAGATGTAATCAGCCTCAAAATGAATGGATTTTTTAAACTCTCCCCTGTGCATTATTCAGCAGCGAAGTTTGCTAAAGCATCATATTTACTATATTTGATGATAGTGGTATCGCCAATATACAACGAATAGGAAAATGACGTCACTGCGTGACGTATGAGTGACGTAGCGACGCTCACGAATCTGAATGCTGCACAGCTGCAGCTATGGCATAACGTCATGGCTCATGCGTACGGTTCGGTAATGTCACATAGCATACGTTGGTAGAATGCACCACACATATATACGCTTGTTGGCACGGCCGTGAAAAAAATAAACGGCATGCCATGCCGTTTATTTTTAAAGATCAATTCCTTCTATTTTCTCGTGAGGGGTAGAAACAAGTTTAGTTTTTTGTGATCAAATGTGTTTCATTTTGTACCTGTTGTAACATATATCACGTTCGCTGAGTTTAAGAGACATCGATTTCAGTCCAGATTTGAGGCTGATTACATCTCTAAGTTTGCATATAATTTCTATATCATGTTTGTATACTATCACATTTATTTATTGATTGGATGACTGATTTATTGATTTATTCTCTTACACAATGCGAAGAATGCCTGCAAATCTGTTTTGAAAATGACACTAGATGCCTATCAAAAATGAGTCGTGTCAGAAAGTATGCCCCTTGTCTAACAAAATCCACTAATTCCTATGTTAAGTTTGCATATTATTTCTATATCATGTTAGTATACTATCACATTTATTTATTGATTGGATGACTGATTTATTGATTTATTTTCTTAGACAATGCAAAGAATGCTTGCAAATCTCTTTTGAAAATGACATACATGTCCCATTTAGTATACATGTACTGTATTTATCTAGCCATGTGTACTGTTGTTTTGGTGAGACATCGATACAGCTCTTTCAATTTATTCCAGAAACAAATTAATTTAAGGGGAGGAAAACTTTTCTTTTTTTCAAAGAAAGTACACTTACAATACCAGGGGTAAATATTTCTTCCCACAAGCCAATCAATTGGTAGAGACACCCTTACATTATAATAGCTGGGGTTCAGAGCCGAGGGGTTTCGATAGCGCAGCTTCATGTTGACACTTTGGGGTTCAATCTGTTATGGTCTGTCTTATTGGCTGAGTTGATAACTATTGTGTATTATAATCTATTGCCAGCCAGGCAGGCTGGCACATGTGAGGCTTTAGATTACACCCTGGATATATTAAATGTCGTTCCCAAATTGGGATGGGCAGAAATTAGAGAGCAAAAAATTCTCTGTTTTTCAACTGTTTTTTTTTTGTCTTGAGAATCAATGTTCATGTACTGCATAGTACTGTATTTCTGATCATATGGAAGGTAGGTAGTTCATTTCAGCTTCAGTTCATTACATATGTCATGGTGTTTCTATATCTTACAGTGGTATGACCCTAGGGACTGTGGATACACTTGGGCAGTTTGTCTCGGAATTTGAACCCGAGCCCGACCATGAGAAAAAGAAAAGTAGGTATTTTTGTTTGACCATTGTTGACCTGACCGAAAGGAAATGAAAGTCCAGGAAAGGTCGGAAATGCAAATTTATTATTAGGCATCTCATATATTGCATGTAATGATACAAATGACTAAATGGCTCCAGTTCTGGCTTTATCTTATGGACAATAATTAAATGTTCTGTCATGCATCAGGCCTTGTATTTTCTACTATATGTAGAAAAGTTAGGAAACTTGAATGACACCACGACTCCTCAGTCAACAAGTTAACTGAATTTTGATTTTTTTTTTCCTGTAGGTGCTGGATTTTTCAAGAAATGGAAAGACAAAGACAAGGTTTGTTCTTCAGTATTGCTTAGAAATATTATCAGTATTCACCTCTCAATCCAGATTATCATTGGATTATTTCGAGCTCACTCTACATGTAAACGGTATGGAAGAGTTTGTGGGAATCCATCAGATTAATGTCAAAAATATATTATTAAGTTTGGACTCGTGTGGATTCTCATTGGATGTATTGCAGGGATCTCTTCAAATTCTAGTAAAATTTGATGAAATGCAAGGCCACTTCTTTACTTTATTTGTTCGTCAGCTTGATCATGGGTCTATCTCAACAGATTTTGGTCTGGTCCATTTAGATGATTTTGGTCCATTTGGACCAATTTCACTGTATAAATATTTGTATTACAAATACACGTACATGTAGATGTGAAATGCGTCTGACTGAACATCCAATCGGACACCTATATTTTATAGTTCACTTTTGAATTTCTCCTGTATGTACTTGAATATTCAGGAGCAGGAAGAGATGGCCTTACGTATAGCGGAGATGATCATCAACGATGTGACCTCTGTTACACAGGGCTCTGAAGATAGTGCAATAAGTGAAGTGTCATCCAAGTCATGATGATGGTTTAACTGGTGAGTTCTGCTAAACTCAGCCCTGGAAGACTGTCCGTCTTCACCACTTCTAATGAAATAATTTTTCTGTAATTATATGTGGAGCCCCCTGAGGGCTATTTCAGAAAAAGGTACATGGAGTGCGGGGAAGACTACTTTGTCTGACCCCCCCCACAGCATTTATTCTATCTCACCAATGTTAAATGACTGTATATCACCAACCATGCATATATACCATAGAATTGAAAAATCTTCTCCCCAACCCATGTACTTTTTCTGTAACAGCCCTGAGATAAAACATAGCTGCTCTTCCTGTTTGAATAAAAACGTTTTGCCCAGTTCTTTAACTTCCAGTGGGAATATTGTCAGTGTCTAATTGTCATTTACTTGGTTAGCAATTCTGTATCCCAGTGATGTTGAAGAGAATGTCTAGAAAAGCTCATCACATTATACTTTTATTCAACAGGACCTGGCCAGCAGCTGTCTGCCGGGAGACTTAAGAGTAACCATAGCAATGATGAGCCCACCAAATAATACATACCCCTGTTGTTTACAGTATCAAAATTTATAATAATCATATTCTTACTGTGATACGATAACTTGAGTCGGTGAAATCAAGAGGCACAATGTAATTTATACATATGTACAGTAAGCCTGTTGTATCAGTAGATGCTTGTCTCTTCATGTCAGACTACTTAAATGAGAAATATAGCTCAAGGCACTGCAGTCTTAATAAATTAATATCTTATCAGTGTTCGCCCCATTTAATATGTCGCCGTAAGATCTCATTATCTTGTCCTGACGTGGGCGTGCACAAATTATAACAACCCTTCTGCTTCGATTAAAGGCTTTTTCATTGGATTAGCTGAATACGCACCGATCTGGTCAAATACCTTTTGATGTCACCAATGTGCAGGCAGTATGGCATCAGCTTGTTCCATAACACAGGGTAGATTTACAGACTGCTATCAGAACTCCAACTGCTGGAAAACTAGCAGAGTTCATCCTCTCCCCTTACCCTGCACAGACATAGTTACCACATGTCCCTCCATGTTAAACTGATCAGAGAGATCCTTAGTCTGATTTCCTCTGGATAGCACTTACAGTCACTTGCCTGCCCAAAATGTGGATGTATCATTTGATGGCAATTTCCATCCGTTCGTCTGTGTCCGGTCTTTATCTGTGACAGTTTTCCATATACAGTTGCATTTTTTTTTTGCAAGAGGATAACCCATTGTGGAGATAATGTGTCACATACAAAAATTGCAGTCAAGTTGAAAGGTCACTGTGACCCTAAAATTAGGGAAAAATAAAAAAATCAAATTTTTTCTGTCCATGGATATATTACGGGAAGACGGGGTGTCACCTACCGAACTTCCAACACCCAAGAATCCAGTCAAGGTAAGTATACGGGGTACACCACATACGTTTGGGGGTGGGGGGAGGTGAGGATATACTGGAGGAGAGAACATACTGAATTGAACCTATCGGTCTGTCCCATCCGTCCATCTTTTTTGGCTGGAAATGCAGTTTATGTCTGGGATGAATTATGTTAAATCTTAATTCTCTCTATACATACCATTCTCCCATAGTCAGAGTTTGGAACCTCCTAACCTGTCAGTGTAACACCCTCTGACTGTATTGGACCAAAAAATGGGGCGCGCATGCGCATTCAGTCTTCATCGGTTTTGAGTGACACAGGAGGCATGTATATAAACATACGAGAGATGGAAATTGCATCCTGTATATGTGAAAGAAAAATGAAACTGTTGCATACTCAACTATTGACAAGAGCACACGATACATCTTATTTAGATGCATCTTCCTGACTCAACTCCGCTCTGTTTAGTAACGGACAATGCTGATTGGCTAAGAGCCATGCACACAAAAGCTGTGCATCGCATGTTTAACTGGAAAGCAATCAGCGGGTATTTCTGACAGTGGGAGATATACAATCTGATGCCTTGAGAATGATACATACATGCTTGATACAATATTATCATTGTCATTGTCCAAAGCCTGACAGGTGTAACGTGTAAGTTAAAGTTAATTGGATGTTTTGGTCTGTCATTCGTCTCCATCATTTGGCCATACTTGGTCCTCTGTCCATCTGTTCATCAGTCATTTCTTGTTACCACCATATCATTAGAATGACTGAGTTATGCATAGGTTTCAAATTAATGCCAAAGATGCATCAATATTCGCTATTTAATATAATCTCTGACTGCTGACAGTCATAATGGCTCCATTGTTCTTCTTCTCATTATTTTTAACCTCTGTAAGCTGTGTAAATTCAAGATTAATCATGAAGATTTTATTTTCTATCGGAAGCAATTTTTTTCCCAGCTTTTCTGTACCAAACATTATTGAAAGTCCAGATCTTGTTGAGTGTGTCACTGTACATAGCAATAGATTGACAAAAGCAGGCAATATATACGATATGATATCTACAGAAGATTGTTTTGTAAAGTTACTCAGTGGGGGCGGGGGAGGGGGTCATAGAGAATATGCAATCATGGACATAACCAATGCTAACAGATCACTCATGATTAATCCTTTAGAAGATCTTTTTCGTCAGGTGACAGAAGACTGTATCTTAGGTTATTTGAGAGAAATCGGTTTGTTGCATAAGTTTTAATGTGTGTATGCGTTGGGTTACTAAGTTATTAACTTGAATACAGGGTGAGTAAAAAAAAATGACCACCTGTGGTTTTGTTGACTTATTCAAATGAAGTTAAAATTTATTGTGTATATGAATATAACACATGGAATTTGGAAAGGTACTTCATCTCTCCAATATATTCAACCAAGAAAATATACATTGTGTATAAACCAATCATGACGCTCACGAAAGGAAAGTCCACTATCCATAAAGCAGAAATGAGTGAACACAGCTCTGCATTTGATGAAGAAACAGAAACGAGACTCTTCACTGTTTATCTATTTTCAGTTATTTCCCATAAACATTTTTCCCATGCCAAGTAACAACTCTCGGAGAGAATGTCTTAAACTGCAACAGAAATACCTGAAAACGGCCAAACATGTGAAGTGTTTCATTCCTGTGTCCGTTTTCATGCATTTCCACACTATGTCGAGAATGCACTTTCTATCCATGAGCGTCATTGGTATACACATTATTTGTATATCTCTGTATATAAAACACACAATGGGTGGCTATAGCACAGAGAGGGAGTACCCTTTGTTGTGTTACATTCATACACACAATAAATCATATCTTCACGTGAATAAATTAACAAATAAAAATAAATTTTTTTACTAACCCTGTACTTAGAATTTTGTTTGATCGCTGCTATATAGCTGACATTAAACCTTAATTCTCTGTCTCTCTCTCTCTCTCTGATTAATCCTATATCTGCTGGAGAGACATGAGGTCATCTTGGATGAAAAGTATTGTACCCACATGTGGTATTTCAGTTTCAAACTTTATTTGTAATGGGACATTTTAAACGTTAGCTGTGAAAGCTATGGATCCAGTGGTATATCTTACTACAGTGTTGTTATCATGATTGTTTGGCATGAGTGTTGATGGCGTTACAGATCATTACAGATCAAAGTTATTGTTCGATGTCACCGGGACTGAATTTGATGATAAAATATTCTAAATTACACTCTGCCTTAATTTGCAAAGGTGAATTTGTGATTGTCACCGGTCTTCGTCTTAATGATTCTCATTGTGTTTTGATTGTATTGTCACAAGATTGTAGAGGTGCCCCATCCAGTTTCATCTTGGACTTCAAAGAGTTTTCCCTCCAGCTTTTTCTCTGCATAAACTGGGCCTTCGTCTAAATATACTCAGATCCCACGAAGCTTGCGCATCGCTCCAAAATGCTGTCCGTTCATTGGCTGATATTTTAAATGGACGGTTCGAGTAATAACTGTACTACCCACATCTGCATGCAGGGCTCGGTACGGAATATACAGACCTCCAATATGGAGGATGACTTATATTGTATATAGTGTATATCCATAACTATGGTGATTTTTTTTGTACCACCCGTCCCCATTTTCCTACTATTACTAGGTACGACGTAATGTATACCATGGGGAGAGATTTTGTAGATAATTTGTACAGTATCAGGTACAATATGTACAGTAGTCAAGTGATAAGCTGAACACTTATTGATGTGATATTGAATAATCCTTGTACGATATATGTATTCAAGCTGGTGAATGATAAATGCCTGTAGATATCAGGATGTTATTGTAAACTCAAATTATTCTTACACCAAATACATTTACCAAATTACAGATCTCGGAGTGTCTTGTTTTCACGTTTCTTGGGTTAATTTCATTTTCATCAACCTGAACTTTATTTCCGTGGGGAAAGGGCCAATTAACAATCATGTTAAACCGCAATGGTAAATGATACCATCTCGAGTTCCTAGTAGTGCTATGGAAACCCAGGGGTTCATAGACGTCAAAATATTCAGTTTCTCTCTCTCACTGAATTGAGTTTGTCCAATCAATATTCAGTTCTAGCATTTTACCCTTTTCGTGTGTAATATTCTAATACATTAGCAATAGCATTTTTGCCAGAATTGAATTTTTCATAAGTTTACCGTGATTCTTGGCTTCTCTATTGAGTTTTTGAGTGAATTTTACAGCCTATTAACGATGGTAAGATGTGACTTCTATGAACCCCTGAAACCTTGTGTGTTCCAGCTAATAATTCGGAACAAAATGATCAGCCTATCGGCCGGCCAGTTACAGTGTACGATATTTGCTCACTTGAATCCTCTACATCAAACAAATTGCTGTATACCTTACGAATAACTGGATAATATTCTTCGTGCCTTCACCAGTATATTAGCAATATTACATCGCATCGAGATATACGTAATCTTTTTTAGTTCATGGTGTCCTACACAGGCAAACTTTCACGGTTCAGTACCGTTCAGTTCTGTACCAATTGGTACCATTCAGTTTCCTGTTGGTAACCTCCAGGTAACTTGTTGGTACTGCACGGAAAGTTCAGGATTGGTACCATGAAGTCCCGACTGAACAGTACCGTGCAGAACTTTACCAATCAGTCACCACTTGGTAGTATATGCCAGGCTCTTTCCAGTTACCTACCAGTAACTGATTGGTAGCCACAACGATCCCAACTTTGCAGTACCATGCAGTTCTGACTTGAAGGTTACTGGTCAATTACTGGTTGGTAACCAATAGATTATAGCATAAATGAAATGTGTGGTAACTGATTGGTGACCGGTTGGTACTGTTCAGTTACTGATTGGTGACCAACTTGACAACTGAGCAGTACCACGAGGGGACCTTTCCTTCCAGTACCTACCGTATGGCAGGTAAGCAGAAATTGGTTGGTAGCCGTTCAGTAATTGAGCTGTAACCAGTCAAGGTACTGAAGTGTTACTGCATTGTTACCAACAGGTACCAAGTGTGGAAAATTGGGATGGGAACATAGCGGTAACTCATTGGTAACTGATTGATAACTGCATGGTAGCCAATCAGTAGATAATTCATAGGATCCAATGGGTGACCAATCAGTACCCAGTTGGTACTGATCAGTTGAAGACTGAACGGTACCGCAAGGGGACCTTTCCTACTAGTATCAATCAGTTCTCCCCCAACCAGTAGCCAACCAGTTACTGAGTGGTACTGGTTGGTCACGGCTTGCCTGTGTATTTTAGATACATCCATTGATGCTGTTTTACATCACTTTCGACTGAGCATTTACAATATGACGGGTATATTGCTTTGCAATTAAACGCAACATTAAAAGGGTGGTGGAAAACAATGCCAGCATTCTGACAAGAAGTCGTTTGACCCCTCAGGCAAATATACTGACTTCATATTTCCAAAAAAATCATAAGAACCCAAATTGATCCCTGTGATGATTTGTATCCCAGCCATGCTTTTATTGTAGCTGTTCATGCGGACACCTTGAATGTCATGATCACATGGCATCTAGCACCAGTTTGAGATACATATATTTCAGGGCAATGATGTAATAGCTCTATCAAGTCATCTGTTGGAAAATGATGAACTATGTGATCGTCCCATAGTACAAAACAAGCGAGGGAGTAGCTCTTGTTCAGAATTGAAGAACTGCAAGGTCCATGATCCCTAAAACTGGCTTCAACTAGAGGTGGTGCTTTGACTCTTGAGTTACAGTTGTAGTTACAATTACAATTTGTAGTCATTGTACTTTTGATTATCTGTAATCTTTGATTAAAGATTATTTACAATTTACAATATAAGATTACAGATTACAGATAATCAAAGATCACAGAAATACCCCGTTTCCTCAGGTGACCGGACTAATAAGCCCATCTAAAGTGTCATAAGTGTAGGAAAAATGGTTTTCGTTGATGACATACCTCAAGGTACCTGTATAGCGATGTGGGAAGAATCGGGTTATTCGTTTTCAAATTATTTGTAAAATCCGAAATGGTGACAGGAAAATAGAAATTGCAACAGACAATCCTGTGGCGCCATTGTAATGATGTCAGACATTCTTTGAATGGATGAGTAACCATGAACATCTTTCTGGCAAAGACTAGTTCTTTATTTTGGCTAAGTTTTTTGGACATGATATAGATGATATAATAGTTTGCAACATAAACCTGTTACCTTTCAGCAGGCCTTGCCATTGTAATGATTTCATCAGACATTTTTTGAAGGAGTGAGTGACCATGAACAACTTTCTGGCCTATTCAGACAATTATCATATGAATTCAATTTGAATGGATTTGTCCTTTATCACACAACAATGCTGTATACCAAATTAGAAGTGTCTAGCTATAGCAGTTTGGCTTCTAGAGCATTAAAATAGTTATATGGATATTTTCTGCTATGTTGCCATGGAAACCTTAGAAATCATTGAAAAGTATCCAATTTGAATAGGCTTGTGTTTTGCCACACATATATTTCAGGGCAATGATGTAATATATCTATCAAGTCATCTGTTGGAAAATGATGAACTATGTGATCGCCCCATAGTACAAAACAAGCGAGGGAGTAGCTTGTTCAGAATTGAAGAACTGCAAGGTCCATGATCCCTAAAACTGGCTTCAACTAGAGGTGGTGCTTTGACTCTTGAGTTACAGTTGTAGTTACAGTTACAATTTGTAGTCATTGTACTTTTGATTATCTGTAATCTTTGATTAAAGATTATTTACAATTTACAATATAAGATTACAGATTACAGATAATCAAAGATCACAGAAATACCCCGTTTCCTCAGGTGACCGGACTAATAAGCCCATCTAAAGTGTCATAAGTGTAGGAAAAATGGTTTTCATTGATGACATACCTCAAGGTACCTGTATAGCGATGTGGGAAGAATCGGGTTAATCGTTTTCAAATTATTTGTAAAATCTGAAATGGTGACAGGAAAATAGAAATTGCAACAGACAATCCTGTGGCGCCATTGTAATGATGTCAGACATTCTTTGAATGGATGAGTAACCATGAACATCTTTCTGGCAAAGACTAGTTCTTTATTTTGGCTAAGTTTTTTGGACATGATATAGATGATATAATAGTTTGCAACATAAACCTGTTACCTTTCAGCAGGCCTTGCCATTGTAATGATTTCATCAGACATTTTTTGAAGGAGTGAGTGACCATGAACAACTTTCTGGCCTATTCAGACAATTATCATATGAATTCTATTTGAATGGATTTGTCCTTTATCACACAACAATGCTGTATACCAAATTAGAAGTGTCTAGCTATAGCAGTTTGGCTTCTAGAGCATTAAAATAGTTATATGGATATTTTCTGCTATGTTGCCATGGAAACCTTAGAAATCATTGAAAAGTATCCAATTTGAATAGGCTTGTGTTTTGCCACACAGCAATGTTGCATACCAAATTTGAAATCTCCAGCTGCAATGTTCCAGCTTGTAGAGCTTTAATATCGTTACATGGATATTTTCTGTCTTGCTGCCGTGGAAACCACAAAAACCATTGAAATGTACCCAATTTCAATAGACTGTGCTTTGCCACACAGCAATGCTGCATACCAAATTTGAAGTCCCCAGCTTCAACGGTTTGGCTTCTTGATCGTTAAAGTTGTTACATGGATATTTTCTGTCTTGTTGCCATGGAAACCACAAAAACAATTGAATGCTGCATACCAAATTTGAAATCTATAGCTGCAACGGTTCGGCTTCTAGAGCGTCAACATAATTATAAGGATATTTTCCATTTAGTTGCCATGGGAACCACAAAAAAAAACACATCGAAATGTACCCAATTTGAATAGGCTTGTGCTTGGCCACAGCAATGCTGCACCAAATTTGAAATCTCCAGCTGCAACGGTCTGGCCTCTAGAGCATTAACGTCGTCACATGGATATGTTCGGTCTTGTTGGCATGGACACACAAAAACCATCGAAATGTATCCAATTTCAATAGGCTTGTGCTTTGCTACACATCAATGCTGTATACCAAATTTGAAGTCTCTAGATGGAACGGTTCAGCTTCTAGAGCATTAGCGTTGAATTCAGACGAAACGAATGATGGAAGGAGAGATGGACAAGCCGACTCCAGTTTACGGAGGGTATAAAAATTCGAAATTGTGTATTTGCCTAATATAACATGAATTCCAGGCAAACACCTAAAAGGTGTGTGGACCCCTCAGCCCATATTTTTTTGGGTCAAGTAGGATATGGTTTGTGTGATTTATGTACCATAAACAATATACTTGGCATAAAATGTTTTCATGCGAGCGATGTGCTGAGATTACAGCATGCATGAAAGTGTAGCTTAACAGTGGCAATGGAAGATTATGCAAATGCGCTAGTGTGATAACATGTTATTGATATGATTGACCCTTATCATTATTGGGGGGGGGGGGGGATAAGCTCGTGGTCTGCAAACTGGTTCAAAATTGCCCCGAGCTAAAAATGGGCTCTCCTGATCACTAGTTTCACATAATTTCCAAGGTAGCCTACGGTAACATGTTTGGTGACAAAAAACAAAAGCATTGTGTTGTACCAGTAACAAAAAATTGCGAGAGCTGACTGGTCGGAATGAAACAGTGGAGACACCCACAACTTATGCCCATCCTTGGTAATCCCCTAAAATAGTACGGTAATGAAAAGAAATTTTGAAGATTTTTTTTTACAGTCTCGACGTCTGACTTCATATTGAAATGGTTGGAACTTAGCAAATGCATCATCATCCGAACGCATGGCACGATCATACGTAGAAACTTCTGCTCATGTGTTAAGTGCAACGTGAAATGCCCTTAGCAAGCTAAGATGCAAATGCATCTAATGTTTCAAATATTGGTTAGTTGTGACATGTATTGCAGATGCTTAGTTTAGGAGATAGAGGGTGGGGCACGGTGCCCCGGGGGTGGGGACATGCTCTCGAGGGTAAGAGGTAGGTGTGCTGACATATTAGCAATGGAAAGCTCTATGAACATGAAACAACCACACCGACAACTGCATGCCACCATCTGTCAGTCCAAGATAGACGCACCGGCCTCGCCGTACGCATGAGCCGCAATCGTCGCTAACAATAGTGTATTATTTAACATGACAGCTCTATCCCATGATACATCACTTTTCTAACGCCGTCTAAAAAAATTTGCATATTGGGGAGGTCACGTGACCTTAGGGGGATGTATTCCTCCGCGGTGATGCGGTCTGGCGGTTATGCGGTCAAAAAGCTCCAGCAGACAGGAAGTAGTCCCAAATACACGAGGAGCCGGGGGAAATTCTCCGGCAATCTTCGGGACATTTTTGGGGCGAGAGGGGCCTCTAGTGAACCGATTGGGTCACGAAAAACACGATGGGAAGGGTCCCGGAGCTAAGCGATGAAATTTTTTTGAAAAGTTCACGGAGGTCGGGATAGGCCCATAATCCCATACTGGCTCAGTGGGTAGGCCCATTCTGAGCAATTCACACATGTTCATTGCGGTATGGGGTGTTTGGTCTTGTTTTTCACATCTCGCCACGTAAAACATAATGGGAAGGGTCCCGAAGGTAAGCGGTGAAATTTTTGGAAAAGTTTACGGAGGTCTGGATACGCCCATAGGTCCATACTGGCTCAGGGGGATAGGTCCATACTGGGAAATTCACACATTTTCATTGCGATATGGGTTGTTTGGTCTTGTTTTTCACGTATCACCACGTAGAACACGATGGGAGGGGTCTAGAAGTTACGCGGTGAAATTTTTTGAAAAGTTCACGGAGGTCTGGATAGGCCCATACTGGCTCAGGGGGATAGGTCCATACTGGGCAATTCACACATGTTCATTGCGGTATGGGTTGTTTGGTCTTGTTTTTCACGTCTCACCACGTGGAACACGATGGGCGGGGTCCCGAAGCTAAGGGGTGAAATTTTTCGAAAAGTTCACGGAGGTCTGGATAGGCCCATAGGTCTACTGGCTTAGAGGATAGGTCCATACTGGGTGGACGTTTTGGGGTCTAGGTGAGCCCCTAGTGGTCCGATGGACGGACAAACCCATAAATATTCTCCGCGATCTGTTACACGAAGACCATCCAGTGAGTGACTTCTATCGGCGCCATTGGCCCATGATCCGGCACTGTTCCCACTGTCATCGCCCTAGTCAAGATATCTACAATTTCCAACTGACCGACCTCGCCCGTCTACGCAGCTACGTGGAAGCCATCTTCAACGATCAAACTACGGCCTCCAAGTTGAATCTGACGTTTGATTATGTGCTGCAGCATAAGGAGACATAGCTAAGATTCATAGCGTCTCCCTTCCCTCACCGCTATGCAGACGACAAATACATTTCCCTGGTGGTAACTCGAACATCTCCATGGCGCACTTATTATTACCTTTGCGCCCTATTGGGCCTTCATTGACTTGAGAAAATGGGCCGCCATGAATAAAAATACAGAAATGGCAGACTAAATGGCCATTCGTCGGTTAAAAATTGATTACAGACGTTAAAATTATCCCTATGGAGCCTCAAAATCACCTGAAATCGAGGGTCAAGAAGATGGGCATTTCCGTCATAATAGACCCCGTGTATACAGATGATCACAACATCGATTATGGTATTTTTATTCATGGCGGCCCTTTTTCTCAAGTTAATGAACGTCCAATAGGGCGCAAAGGTAATAATAAGTGCGCCATGGAGATGTTCGAATTACCACCAGGGAAATGTATTTGTCGTCGGCATAGCGGTGAGGGAAGGGAGACGCTATGAATCTTAGCTAAAGGAGACAGACCAAGTCCGATACTTTTACCCGAGCAGTAACATCCGGGTATTTGACCAACCGTTTACCATCATCAACCGGGCGTCGCTAGAGACGATGCTGGAGAAACTGGACACCGTGGATCCCTTGGAATGGGCCCAACAACAACGCCCCAACACCAAGTGGACAGTGGAGAGGGTGACCGATGTTACCTTTTTCGTTACCAAGCTGACCGACCAACCCATCGGTTGAACACGTCACCCGTGCACTGATGAATACCATAACATGCCTTACATACTCTATATGTCTACATGCTGATCGTTGACTTGAGCTCAGTAAACACTTGTACCTAATGTGACGGTGCGTTAAATAACGAGAGATCCTGAAGGATCTTGGCGCCCACCATTGTCCGATAATTGTAAGCTAATGACAAGAGGATCTTTTTGTCCATTGTCACTAAGAACACACAATTGATTTGTAATTTTGTTTACAGAATTTCGAATCTGAACGAAAAAGATTGAAAAAGGGACACTGGAAAACACCAAGATATCATCTTTCTAAGTTTAAGGAGTTTCAAGATTTCTGGAAACTGTACTTATGTCAGTTGTTATAGTACAAGAGAAAAGAGCAAAGTTAGTCTGAAAATGAATGTCTGGAGGATCATTCGTCTTCGTTTTGTAGTATTTTTTTTGCACGTGTCATCATTGGGTACTGGAAGCGAAGACAAATCTCTTTGACCCTTTGGCATGAGCTATGAAACATACTTTACATTGTATAATTAGGAATGAATGCTAATTCTGTTATGTTTACTGGGCTAGTTGGAGATATCTCTTTTAAGATACCATGCTCGAAAATAGTAAGATGGTACAATACTTAATACTGAAGGGATCCGCGCAGTAATGTTGAAACTTCGTGTCTGAATCCTGATGATCTGCCTTGGATCGAAACACACAGTAGTCTAAAGTTGTCCAGTTGTAACTTTGTGTCACAAGAGTGACGTCCCTTCATGTAGCCGACCCGTCGGCAGACGAAACAGTTTACCGGACTAAGAAAACTGATTTAAAATTTGAAGAAATACATTTTAATTCCGAATTATTTGAATTCTTTGATATGGAAGGTGAAGGTATGGATATTCTCTATAGTCACTATATAGAATATGTCCCACCGTTTGATCCGCCGACTCGTGTGATGCAACGTCACAACTCGGGAGTACCGTATTAATTTTAAGCGTAACTTGGATTTTCCAATCGGACCAAAAAAGGTATCTTGCACAACTGTGGGACCTGTGTACCAAATTTCAGAAAGATCCATGAAGTAGTTCCTGAGAATTGAAGATAATAATGTTTCAAGGGGAAATTCAAGACGGTCACCTGGCGGCCATATTGGATTTTCGAATCGGACTAAAAAAAGGTATCTTGGACAACTGGACCCATGCAGTACTTCTTGAGAAATCACGATAACAAAGTTTCATGGGAAATCCAAGATGGGCGCCTGGTGGCCATATTGCATTTTCGAATCGGATCGAAAAAAGGTATTTTGCACAACTAGACCCCAAGGGGAACCTATGTACCAAGTTTGAGAAAGATCCAAGCAGTACTTCCTGAGAAATCACGATAAAAAAGTTGTATGGGAAGATCCAAGATGGCCGACTGATGGCCATATTGGATTTTCGAATCGGACCAGAAAAGTTATCTTGCACAACTAGACCCCAAGGGGAACATGTGTACCAAATTTGACAAAGATCCATTCAGTAGTTCCTGAGAAATCGCGATAACAAGGTTTCATGGGGAAACCCAAGACGGCTGCCTGGTGGCCATATTGGATTTTGGAATCGGACCAGAAAAGGTGCCTTGCACAACTAGACCCTAAGGGAAACCTGTTTACCAAATTTGAGAAAGATCCATGCAGTACTTCCTGAGAAATGACAATAACAAAGTTTCATGGAAAAATCCAAGATGGTCACCTGGTGGCCATATTGGATTTTCGAATCGGACCAGAAAAGGTATCTTGCACAACTAGACCCTAAGGGGAACCTGTATACCAAATTTGAGAAAGATCCATGCAGTAGTTCCTGAGAAATCGCGATAACAAGGTTTCATGGGGAAACCCAAGACGGCTGCCTGGTGGCCATATTGGATTTTCGAATTGGAACAGAAAAGGTATCTTGCACAACGAGACCCCAAGGGGAACATGTGTACCAAATTTGAGAAAGATCCATGCAGTAGTTCCTGAGAAATCGCGATAACAAGGTTTCATGGGGAAATCCAAGATGGCCATCTTGTGGCCATATTGCATTTTCGAATCAGACCAGAAAAGGTATCTTGCACAACTAGACCCCAAGGGGAACCTGTGTACTAAATTTGAGAAATATCCATGAAGTAGTTCCTGAGAAATCACGACAACAAAGTTGCATGGGGAGATCCAAGATGGCCGACTGGTGGCCATATTGAATTTTCGAATCGGATCAGAAAAGGTATCTTGCACAACTAGACCAGTCTAAGGGAACCTGTGTACCAAATTTGACAAAGATCCATGCAGTAGTTCATCAGAAATCGCAATAAAGTTTCATGGGGAAATCCAAGATGGCTGCGTGGTGGCCGTATTGGATTTTGGAATCCGACCAGAAAAGGTATATTGCACAACTGGACCACAAGGGGAACCTGTGTACCAAATTTGACAAAGATCCATGCAGTAGTTCCTGAGAAACCACGATAACAAAGTTTCATGGGGAAATCTAATATGGCCGCCTGGTGGCCATATTGGATTTTCGATTCGGACTGAAAAAGGTGTCTGCAAATATATCATACTAATAAAAATGGGACATACCGGAGGCAGCAAAATCGCCAAAGCCATGTGTATTCACATGTAGGTGCGCGCAGTGTTGTCGTTTCACAGTACCAACACGAGTCTATAACAAAAGGCGGCGTTAAATGTATGAAGAATGGTATTCAAACAGAGGTTTCCGGACTGTTGGGGGCAGATTATTTCAATCCAGCTGTTTCAGCCTTAAAAGGAATTCCCGTAGGTAAACAAACCCCATAACGCGAGATGCCATGCAGGTAGTTGTCATTTGAACTCCGCTGTGCTAATTTCGAAAACAATTGTCCTTTCTCTGTCGTTGTTGTTGTTGCGTTCTTCGCCCTTGTCATATGAACATGTTTCTTTCGCGTGCATGAAAATCGCGAAAGTTTCATGCACGCGAAAGAAACATGTTTTACAGTACATGACATATATGGTACAATACAGGGCAGATATGGAAAAAAATGACCAACCCTATACAGGCATTTTCCCGAGTTTTGATGCAAATGTGCGAATCAGGCGGCCCTGGTGTAGGGGTAAAGTACGTGTTCCGCTTTTTATATTTTTTTCTGCAGAAACTTTTACTGACACCCACCCATGACTTGATCGCCCTGGAGGAGCGCTTCACTTTGAAACCCCACTCGAACCAATCGGTCCACTAGGGGTTCCTCCCGCCCCTGAAGATTTTCGAACATTCTCACGAAAACCCGCGTATTTGGGACTACTTTCTGTCCGCGGAGGCTTTTTCCCCGCGTCACCGCGGAAGAATTCTAGGTCAAAGGTCCCTTTGTCGGAACTATAGCCGCCTTGACCTCCACGTGACCTCCACATGACCGCCCCGTGACCTCTACGAAAGTAGGTCAATGGGTATCAATAAGGGTTATATACACTACTACCCACACCGATTGGTTATAAGGTAGGATCTATTGGGATTAGATCGTGGGCTTCCTTCTTTACATGCAATAATGTTATTTGGTAAAACACATGGGGTGTGGTAGAAATGAGGTGGCATTCAAGTATTACGTACGCAAAAAAAAATCTGAATTTTTGACCCCCCATGTACGCAGGCTGTACGAACTTTCTTTGACCCCCACCCGGGCTTCAGCCAAAATGCTTCTAATTCCGGAGGTATGAAACGAAACGGCGCTAAGAACTGACACAAACGTCCCGAATCGTGCACGGCCTAACAAATTGAAAAGGACAGAAAAGGTAATCAAGCAGATGATAACTCTGCCGATTTTGATTCTGTTTATTTATTATTAACCTGAAGATATGCCTTTTCAGAAACATATAGGTTGATAAATATTTCCTTGTAATTTATGGCATAAAGTTTTGCGGAAAAATGGTGTCGAATCGCAGGGAATTTTCCGCAATTTGCCGACACTGGGTGTTGAGGCCTTTTCTTGACAACGCACCGATATAATAAAAACCTAAATGCATATTATTCATCTCGCGTAATATAGGATCATGAAAATATAAATATCAGTTCTGTATCTTCAGTCGTTTCCTTGTAATGTTTACCGGAAAACGTGTAACGCGATTTGCCGAGAAGTCCTCTAAAATTCAACTCTTCACGTGTATACGTTTCCACCTGCAAATCGTGTTACAAGTTTCCCGGCAAACAGCGCTTGCAAGAGAACGACTGAAGCCCCCTCACTGAAGATAGAGCAAGATACAGAAGTGGTATCGATATTTCATGATCAGGCTACTCGAGATGAAGAATTTGTATTCAGATTTTTATTTTCTGTGTGTTTTCAAGAAAAGAGATCGAAGCGCAGTGAAAATTTATAGTAAACTAAACCAAAGAATGGTAAGGTCTCCTGTAATTTGGCCTGCATACATGTGAAATTTCCCGTGTGTGCCGCCAATAACATCGGGCAAACTTTCCAAAGCTATCGCCAAATTATGCAAACAAATTCGTAAATTTTATTCTTGAACTTCATATGGCTAAGTTTAATAGCTGTCCATAGGGAAGATCATGTCATGAACACACGCTGTTAGCTTTAATATTTCACAAACATTGCCTGTACCGACCACGGAGCAATCGCGTATACGCACGTGGACCACAGTTGCCTGGCCTGTAGGATATTGGATGGTCGATGTCTACGTATCATTATGAAAATTAATAAATATTTAAAAAAAAAATTAAATCGATTTTTTTTTTAAATATTTTTTCTAAGTGTATTTCTCTTTCATCTTTGGCTCAATTAAAGTCATTCCCTATAATGTCCAGCCGAGTTACTACAGTTTTTAATTATCTACCATACCCTGCCCTCTATGACATAGAATAAAAGAGAAGTTGGGAATAGAACCGCTCAACACGGTCATTTCAAAACATTCTCAGAAAAGAACGAAAGCGCTTTGTATATCTAAACCTTCCCTTGAGGAGAGAAATTCATTCTTCGCGCGAAAACACGGCTTTTTATTGAAATCAAAAAAGAAGATATCTCTGTAATTCACCGAAATCCGGGATGGAGAAATCCAGCGATGACACGACCGCGACCGATCCTGATAAAATTCGTTTCACGCAACACCAAAAGCAAAGTAATGAAGAACGCGAAAGATCTGAAACAGAAGGAAAAGTACAAGCAAACGTACCTCAATGATGACCTCACTCCACTACGTGCGAAGCTCCTCCATGTGGTAAAGAACCACCCTCGAGTGAAGAGCGTTTCCTCCAGAGATGGGAAGATCCGATGCTGGATGCATGGGGGTCCTGTGGGATCTGGCCAACCTGACAAACCTGTGATCATTGAGAACCCAGATGACCTCTTCAAACTGGGAATGGATGACATTGACTACAAAGTACTTGGTCTTGAAAACTTGGTGTTATCCCCACTGCAATTTTAGGACAGTCTTGGAGATCCAGAGAACTCTTTTGTCAACCCCATCATCGCAAACAATGCGGATATTATTCCACCTGTTTCAAATGTTAACTGTTCTGATGTTGAGTTTTTTTCGATTCAAGTTAGTGATATTTCTGTTGGTTGTTTTACTGACACAGCACAAGATATTATCGGTACTGAAGTCCATGACGTGCTTGAACATTTGGGTTTGAATTCTGATTGTGCTACCCAAAATTTTGTTAATTCGTCCATTCTGTCGGAGATCATGGATAAGTGCTTTACTGCTGACGTACTAAATCCAGTTCCAAAAGTTGATGAAATTGTTTGTAACTGTATTAATTCATTATGTTTCAAACCAGTGTCTTCCAGCCGATGTGCTGGACATCAGTCTCTTGATGATATTATCATTGCCAAGTTTCATTAGCCGTCATGGCTGTGTTGATCATTGCCAACCATGTACTGAATCAAATCAGATTGTTGGTGAAATTATCGATCCTGATATAGCGAACAATAGCGTTAACAATGATATTGTGATCTCCGAAAAACAGAACAACAGTGTAAACAATGATATTATCTCAGATATTAACAACAGTGTAAACAATGATATTATCTCGGATATAAACAACAGTGTAAACAATGATATTATCTCAGATATAAACAACAGTGTAAACAATGATATTATCTCAGATATTAACAACAGTGTAAACAATGATATTATCTCAGGTATAACCAACAGTGTAAACAATGATATTGCAATATCAGATTTTCATATAGACAACAAGAGTGCAAACAATGATATGATTCCAGATATAGACCGTAACAGTGTAAACAGTGATAATGTGATCTCCGAAATAGAACACTCTTTTTTGAACAGTTCTTGTGAGAGTAAAAGTAGTACTGCTGTGGTTAAGCCAGAAACATTTTGGTCTACAGGACTTTATTCAGAGTCAAGCGAGTCAAGACTGACATTGGAAGTCTTCGTCAAAGAATGTGCCAATCGAATTATGGATGAACTTGTCAAAACATTTTCTGATAATTACAACACCAATTTTATGACTATGCCTACTGCAAGTATGCATGAATCAAGCATGTCTAGTGCTAATTCTGATACGCTAACATCAAATACATCTAGTCCCTCTACAACTGTCTCTAAATGTGACGAGAGGAGTTATCTCCCCTTTGACCACTTATATTCTTTGTCTCAGTCACAGACAGTGGTAAGATTTGCCCTGTTGAATGTATGTAGCTTAAATAAGCGATTATTGTATGATGAGTTTGAGTCAGAAATTGTTAAACATGATATTATTATTTTTTGTGAAACCAAAACAGATGATTTGGATAATGACTGTGTTGAGAAATTCTCTAGTCTTGGTTATAAACTGTTTCTTAACAACAGGAAAATGGTATCTAACTATAGATCTGGTGGTATCGGGGTGGCTATAAAGCTATCACTTATGAAATATGCTCATATTTACAAGCCAGACAGTGATATTGTTCAGTGGTTCTCGCTTAATAAAAATATTGTAAATCTTGAGAAAGACCTACTTATTGGTGCAATTTATATCCCTCCTGAAAAATCAGAATATTCGAGTATTGATTTATTTGATAAGTTAGAAAATGATATCATGGATAAAAATTATGACAACCAGTATGTTATTAGCTTATTGGGTGATTTTAATGCATATACTAGTGACTCGGATGACTTTGTTATTCTGGACGAGGATATTCTTAGTTTTGTTGAAATTGATGAACAGATGAAATTTGATTTGAATGATAGTGTTGACCTACCTGCAGCAGGATTTAATTTTAAGCGAAAATCTGGAGATAATTATAGACCTAACAATTATGGTTATAGATTACTAGAATTATGTAAGAATCAAAATGTGCTGATTATGAATGGTAGATGTGGTAAAGATCAGTATGAAGGTGCACTTACTTGTAAGGACTCAACAGTAGTTGACTATTGTATAAGCCATTTAGATTTATTTCATTATGTACACACATTTGAAGTAATGCCCTTTGACCCATTTTTATCTGATGTCCACTCATGTATTACATTTTCCCTCCGCAGTAATGTTAAATCTAATGCAGAGTCAGACATGATTAATACTGATGAAGAATCTGTTAACCCTGCTCATGAAGATGCACATACACCAGTTTCACCACGACAATGGGATCACAGTAAAGTGAAAGAGTTTGCTCAGAATATTAATCTGACTGAGGTAAATGATTTGATCCTATCTTTAGATTCTTCAACTTGTGATATCGCAGATGCTAATAACAAGTTAACAGATATTCTTATCAGCAGTGCTATACAAACATTTGGAGTTAAGAAACCAAACAGGTCCGGTTATAGTCTTAAGAAAGCTACCAAGCCTTGGTTTAATAAGGAGTGTGCACAAAATAGAAAAGAATATAGAAGAGCAAACAACTTGTTTAATATATCTAAGACACCTGTCACTAGAGACATCATGTGTGTTAAGAGACGTGTATATAAGAAGACACTTGATAAATCTTTACGAGAATATAAGAAGAAATTTAAACATAAGATGAGTACTTTGAAAAGCAGTGATCCAAGAGAGTACTGGAATCTCCTTTCTTTTAAACGAAGAGATCCCTGTCCTGTTCCACTAGTTGACCTCACTGAACACTTTGAGTCATTAAACACTGATATAAACCATTCAAACAGTGATCTCCCACCTGAGTTTGATTTAAATGATGATAGTATACTTAACAGTCCCATCTCTGAAGATGAAGTTGAATATGCAATCAAA